>JAXBDA010001127.1:0-61160 GCA_036023075.1 Gaultheria prostrata | reverse complement strand
ACAAAGCCGAAGAGGGCAAGGACAAAGTACAGGCCCTCAGATTAAAAATAGTCGACATAGCCTGCATCTTCATCGCGGGCGGCCTAGGCGTATGTTTTCCACTCCTGGGAAAAATTCTTCCCAGATTTAGCGATGCACATCTCCGCAGACTGAAACGTGTCCTCAAATTGGTCACACGGAATGGCCTCGCAACTCGGATAGGCCTTTCACGCCGCGGCTTCGACGAACGCGTCGGGCACGCCATGGCAAGCCGCGCGCAGGTTGGACCCGTGCATTGGCGCGGGGGTGAGGTCGGTGATGGTTACCGGCTTGGGTTCCTTGGTTTTTTGATGTTTTATTTTTTTTTAACTGACTTTTTTTTTTTTTTGAGCCGATGCTGTCACTAAAGTTCGAGTTGGCAGTGGCGTTGCCCCAGTCGGGTTGGTTGGTGCATTGGATCCGGGTGACTCGGTTGGTGGGAATCGGTGAACTTGGGTGTAGTATAGTCTGGATTTTTTTTTTTTTTTGGGTTAAGGTTCAATACTGCCCACTTGAAAATCAACAAAGACTAGTCTACTTGGCTACCTTTGTGCACTCTTCACTGAGTGATAGAGGAGTTAAATTAGAGGCGGCAAATGGGCGGGTTTAGGTGAGTTTGGGTGGGTTGAAATGGACGGGTTAAATGTGGATCTAAAGTAGACGGGTTGAATATGGGTTGGGCAAATATGGGCCTAGTCATACCCAACCCAACCTGCTTTTTTTTTTTTTTTTGCTTTCCTCATAGCTATTTTGAAAAAAAAAGTGGAGAGGGTGGGATGTGAGTTGGGAAATGTAAGCATTTTATTTTATTACTAGAATGAAATGAACAAATGAAGCTAAAGAGGAGAATTTTGTGCTCTGTTCGGCTAAGTTTAAGAAATGAGCAAAACAAAGCTTCATATATAGTTATATATATTTACATGTACATGCATATAAAATTATTAACAGATATATGCATACATCTGAGGATAGATGAATGAACAAATGAAATTGAAAAGGATATTTTTTTTTTGCCCTGTTTGACCAAGCTTAACTCTCGAAGAAACCAGTTCTATTTTGAGAGAGAGAGAGAGAGAGAGAACAACTAGAATTTCTGAAAATGTGGGACAGATCTTTGTTACTGGAACGTAGCACCATACTAGCACAGCGACATGAGAGTTTGGTTCCGAAGTAAAACGAGTAGGCGAAAGAAAAGCGGAGAGAGATTGTGAGTTGGGAAATGTAAGCATTTCTTCACCTTGCTTCAACCCATTTTCAATCTATACATGGGTTCAACTCATATCAACCCATATACAATATGAGTGGGTTTGGGCTGATTATAAGTGGATGGATTCGGACGGGTCCATTTAAATGGATTCAAATTTCCACCTCTAAAAAGACAACAAATTGTAGTTCTCCGGTAGTATATGCTTTATTATCCATCCATCCGTTACAGTATATATAGAGGGAAAGGGTGACGATTTGGTTTGAAAATATCTATAGAGGCAGCAAGGGGAGGCTTACTCTTTCCAGTAGAGGAATCATTTTGGATGAGGGAGTGAATTGGCGTGAGGAATCATTTTGGGTGAGGGAGTGAATTGGCGTGACTGTGAGGAACCCATTTTGGGTGAGGGAGTGAATTGGCATGAGGAACCCATTTTGGGTGACTGAGTGAATTGGCGTGAGGAATCATTTTGGGTGAGGGAGTGAATTGGCGTGACTCGTGAGGAACCCATTTTGGGTGAGGGAGTGAATTGGCATGAGGAACCCAATTTGGGTGACTGAGTGAATTGGCGTGAGGAATCATTTTGGGTGAGGGAGTGAATTGCCGTGGGATTTCAAATAAGGAAACCTTAACTGACTCCATAACTGCATTAAAATAGAGAAAAATGAAAAAAAAAATTCTGAACAATGTTGCAAAGAAGTTAACGGGAACAGTTCTATTTAATTTTCCTAATCAAAGTAATCAATTCGCGAGAAGAGTAATTGATTCGCGGGAACAATTTGAACAACTCTTTCGCCGCTTAACTTCCCATCTAATTTCTAATTACAATATAGCTCCCCCGATTATTGCTGAATAACATGGCCACCACATCGCTTATCAACCCCCTTTTAACTCGGCACCCCATGGATGACAGAGTGGAATAGCCCGGCCACGTACTGGTATTCGGCTGACATCGTGAAGTTTACTGCCATGGAAGAGGTGAGCATTGGAGTAATGTTAGGCCCGATATGACTGCTGTTGCTGCTCCTTGTGCAGTTAGCTTATCGAAGGAGACTGGATCAGGAGCTTACACAAAGGACTGATTTTCCCCACCACAAATCTACAGGCCCAACTTAACTTAAAACCAAACAATACCCAAAAGAAGAACAGTTTGCTGAGAAAGAGAGGTTGCATAAGAAGTAGCCAAGAACATCTATTCCAATGTCAAAATGGTGATCTTTGAATCACCGTGGAAGACATAAAGCACATTCGATCCCACAGCTGAATCGGTTACATAAATTACACAAACTGAAGAAGATTAGACACATAACTTACTCAACACTCAGACAAACATATACATGCTTATATAAAGCTACTGAACTAAACAACAGGTCGAAACAATGCCCAGAGATTTCAAATAACACAAGGAGATGAATTCTTCAGTTTAGGAACTTTGAATGCCGACGTAAACAATTTTGGAGTATCTGAAGTGGGAATGGGTTCAAGTGCTGTTCTCTTTGAACTTCTGCTTCCCTACAGAACATCAACATTTATACGATCAATAAGCCAAGTATAAAACATTCACAAAATGCAACGATAGATGCCTTTTCATACATGCTTACATCATTGGTATTTTGAGTTTTATGAGTTTATAAATGTGACTTTTACCAATGTATTGCATAAAATAACCGACTGACACGCGCAAAGCCATGATTTAAGCAATAGTTACACTTGCCGAACAAGAATCTGTTCAATGGGTTCGATGTCCAATCCATGGACCATGACTACAATAACGCTCAAACAACTAAGCCATTGTTTGGTAATTGAATTTTAAAAAGGTTATATACTGTTCGATATTCTAACTTTGAATGGACTGTTCATATCTCAGACTCAACACTGTTATTGACTCTCCAAATTCTCCTGCCTAGTGAGGTGCTTTTTTTTTTGGTAGTTCTTCACTTGTAATTGGAAGGTATGCCGGCCTCGTTTTTGTCTTTATCGTTGTCTTCTTTGAATAAACCTTCTCGGGTTACCAAAAAGAACTCTGTTATTGCAGGGTGAGAAATCAAGAGAATGCAAGTCATCTGAATAGTAGTAGAACAAAAGCAGAATAAATGGAGTTCTTAGCAGAAATGCGGTGTGAAGATAACAAAGACAACCCCAAATCACCAAGCTAATTACTTGAAACTTCATTTTGAATATCTTTCATACCTTCTCAACTACTCGCGAAGGATGTGATTCTTTCTTCAGACTGATATTCCTTGCATCATTGCCTCCATTCGAATGAGATCTTGAAGAGCAACGGCGTAATACTGGTGTAACAGAAACACTTCTACCCTTTTTTAACAACTCTATTTCTCTTGAAAGCCTAGAAATTTCTTCACTTTTTTTCACTGAGGCTTCTTCAAGCTCAGATGTGTTGGTTTTCAACTTTAGTATAATACGATCTTTCTCACTGTTTGAGGACTGCAATCTCTCCATACTAGAAAGATGTTTCTGTATCTTCTCATTTGCCTGTTCGACTTCCGTACTTTTACCCTCCAACCGGTCAGTGAGGATTTTATTTTGGTTCCAGACAAAGTCCCTCTCTCCCAAGAGAGCCAACATCTTAGAACTGTTCTCCTGCAGATGCATTAAAACTGAGAGCTCTTTTCATAAGAAATAAAAGGGAATACACTAATTGTGTCCAACTCGAAGAAGTGATACATACATTTGCGTCACTGCACTTAGAAGAGAGGTGGTCAAACCATGCTCTAAAATCTGCCAATTCACTGACTGCATCATCTGTATTTTAAAAGAAGATAGTTCAGTGACCGTAGTTTGATTTGGCAACAGAATAAGATCAAGATCACATAAATCGGCTCCCGATCCCAGGACCCATAAAAGGGGACAGTAAAAGTAGAAAACAACCAGATGATTCGCTCACCATAGCAACATCAAATAAGTATCGGTAAGACCAACCGTTTTTCTATTCTTCTTACTGGCAATATTAAGACCATACTAATGATATCAAAAAGCCTTCAAGCCTTCAATGCTAGGAACACAACCATCCGGACACAACCCTTCACATACATGTGGGTACTGCGTATTAAATGTATGTGGGACCTACATGTATGTGGGGAGTTGCACTGATGATTGTGTCCGGAACTCTGGATGGTTGTTTTCTTAGCATTTTTGCATTAGATGTACCACCTGTTCCTTAGCCTGCTTGGCATTCTAAGAGCACAAGGTGGCCCCTCAATGCCTTTGTATCCATTCCAACTTACTGCCCACATAAACGCTCTACTTAACTCACAAAACGTAGGGGTGCATCATTTCAATGAGACCAAATGTGGAACTTAGTTTACGACAGAGAAGCTATATGTTAGTGGTAAAGCTTGCACTACTCAGCACACACGCCAAAGCACAAAGATATAAGCTTTCCACCACTTTCCTATTGAAACCCTTCATTTCCCACTCCTTACGTTAATGCCAACAATCAAAAGATTGAACTTTACAATGATAAAGAGGATAACGGGTAATGGGAGAGAGAAATCAGGATACTACTCCCAAATTCTCCGGTTATGTCATCCCAATTCACTCACAACCAAAGTGGAACGATGAGTAAATTTCTAGTAAATGCTCATTCACAAGTAAGGAAAAGAACTAACCTAACTTAAATTTATAGATACAAGCTTCTCTCTGCTTCTGACCCACCATCAAATCCGAATATGCCGCCTCGACATTAAGCGCCATCTCTTGAATACAAAGTTCACTCTTCATCTACACAAAAAAAATCAAACCAATCACTGCTTGTCAGAAACCCTAAGAAACAATAAAAAAACCCTAAACCCCAAATTTCAAAAACCCAAAAATTTGAAATTGCGTATAAATTGAGGTGTTACCCAAGAAACAATTAAAGCCCAAAACCCTAAATTAAAACACACATTTCGAACTTGCGTAAAAAATTGAGTGGCTACCCGAGAGATCTGGTCTTGAAATCTTTCGTGCTGCAATTTAATTCGATCTTCGAACAGTTTTCTTTCTTCAGCGAGAGATTCGATCTGGGTTTTCTGGGTTTGGATCATGTCTACGAGGGTTTCGAAAACTTTATCCCATCGTTTGCGGACGGAGGCGAAATTGTTGGAGTCTTTGAGCGTCCCCATTGTAGAACTGTAGCAGAAGAAGAAGCTAGGGTTTTTTTCAGGTTGAAGGGGAAATCGGAGTTGTTACCGTTAGGTTCAGAAGAGCGGGTTTCAACGGTCGACTGGCGATTGCCTGATGTTCGAAAAAAAAAAATGGTCAACTGGTGGTGGATGTTTGGAAGGAGTCATTTTCGACTGCATTGTGCGCTTTAATCAGTTTCTGTTTTCTCGGGCCAACAATAAGCCCAGGTTAATTACTAGCCCAACTTTGGCGGGTCCAATATACGAACGTTTTCGATCATCAAAATAAGAGAAAATATTCTTTACACGAACAGTATAAAATCTCCCTTTTCTTCCAAACTAATCACCAAGTGTCATATCATCTAAATAGTGTCTAATAATGATACAGTTAACTACTAGTGGTGCAAATGCTAACTAGGGTTCACTTTTTAATTTTCTAGGACCAATGAAATTTCTTCATACCTCCAACTAAATATATATAGGGCTTGTATGTATTTTCCATATTCCAACTCAAACTCTAACCCTCAAATCCAAAAATACAAAATATATGGAGTAACCCAGAAAACAAAAACTCCAAACTTGTTACCCAATGTAAAAAATTAGGTTTTTGATCCTTACAATATTTTTTTTTCTTTTTTCCAATTGATTGCAAAAATTGGAAACTAGCAGTTAACTTTATTTTCCATATTTCGAAGTCGAAACTCAAAAAGATTTAAGTAATTCTTTTAAACTTTAAGGGGTGAGTTAGGCTTGAAAAATGGGTTGGGTTAACTCTAGTTAGTATTTGCACCACTAGCAGTTAACTGTACCTTTATTAGACATTATTTAGATGACGTGGCATTTGGTGATTGGTTTGGAGGAAAAGTGGAGTTTTACACTGCCCGTGTAAAGAATGTTTTCTCTCAAAATAATTCAAAAGAGTAATACTACAGCACTAATTTTTATACAAATTATTAAATTAAATGTACACATGACACCATCACATTAATACATTATTGAATACATAGATAGATTTATACACTAAAAGAATGACACATATACATTTATAGTGTAATAATTTGTATACTAATTAGTGACCGTAACATTTCTCAATGCAAAAACAATCCAAAAATACAATGAACATGACGACCCAGTCCAAGTAAGGAGCCATTTGTGGACTACGGTATGTGCTTTAAACAAATACAATGTGCATGAGAAGGCCAAATAAAAGTTGAAAATATAATGGACGTAGATGGATGTATACAAATCTAGATATAGATGTATCTGAAATCACCCGATCCATATAGGTTTCATAACTAAAATGTTTTTGAATGAAATGGGGTGGTTTTGGATCGAGCTCTTAGGCCATTTGATTGCATCGATTCCTACTTGGAGACCCTCAGAATTCGATTTTGAGATGGTTGAACGGTTAGAATTGACCGTATGGGACCCACAAGGGGGTCCTCAACGTCTCTCAGTATGTGGCCGGTTCCAATAGCAAAGTTCCCCTTGCTTGTGTAATGGCACTGTTTCCCGGCAACATGAAAACGTACAGTTTACGTCTTGCTCTCTTTCATGCTTTTTACAAAGTCTACCACATGAGCAGGATGGAGTCAGAATTTTAACTTGAACGTGGCACACAAAATTAATATTCACTTCTATTTTTTCCACAAAAATGATGTACTACAAAATGGATGGAAGGTTTTTTTGGTACTTCAGAAATAGGAGTATAAAACGAAAGTTAATGCTTCTAATACGGTCATCAGGTCATGTACTTAGAAGAGATTGGTCATGGTCATGAGGGACCTAGCTTTTCAACCATGTGTCTCACGTGCTTCTTAATTTTGGTCTTCCCCCTAGCCTTTTCATTTTTCCGACTCGGAATATTCTTATCAGTATATACACAATTGCTTAATTTTTTAATGATACTGTAAATTCCATCCACAGTTAACTGTGCGGCCCATGTAAAAATCGGGGCAAAGCTAGTATGGACTTGTCCCTCCAGAGATTATATATAGCACCCACAAAGTTTTCAACTTGAGATCTCAAAGCTAGTAAAATACAAATTGGTACGAAAAACTTGAGATCTCAAAGTTAGTGAAATACAAATTGGTACGAAAAACTTGAGATTCGTTAACTCGCAGTAGAACTTCTTTTCGGCTAAAGAGCAATCCAATGGTGGTCGGAAAATTGCTATATAGCAACTTGCTTAATTTGGCATCAAAAAGTGGTTAAATGTGGTTAGGTGTCAAATTTTGGCATCTTTGATTTTTGGATCTAGTATTTTAGAACCAATTAAACAGTTCAAAATATTAACTAACTTTTGATCTACTTATTTTCCCCTGCTTTGTCAACCCCAATTCAACTGTTACCTCCATCGATCCCAAAATATTTGTGTTGTCCGCTAAGACTTGAAAATAATTCACTTTTTCTGGAAAATTTAAAAAAAATAAAATCCACTTTCTTAAAGAAAAATTCAACTAGCACCTCTGGCGAAGTTTGCATATTCCGGCAAACTAAGGTAGCTTAAGCTTCCAATCTCCAGTTTTTGGCACAGCTATCCTGAGGATCCGGAAATAACTTGCTCCCTTTTTTATAATTTGATGATGTTTCAGACGAACAAAGATGTGATGCCAACGTTGTACAGCTGTGGCTTCCTTTTTTAGGCCTTCAGCGAAGCCAAACTTTTAGCTATCAAAATGTCAAATCTCAAACACATCCCATTAGCTTCTAGATATGGTCATGTAGTTTATGAAACAAGAGAGACTGGTCATAGAGCTTTTCAGCCATGTGTCTCACATGCTTATTAATTTTGGTCTTCCCGGCCCCTAGCCTTTTCATTTTTACGACTCGAAATATTCTTATCAGTGTACACGCATCTTGCTTAATTTTCTGATTGATCAATTCCACTTGTAGTTAGCTGTGCAGCCCATGTAAAAATCGGGGCAAAGCTAGTATGAACTAGTCCCTATCTACCATGTAGATCCAAACAAAGCCGATGTAATTGAAAATGGGCAAAAAAAGGATACCAAACAAAGCCGATGTAATTGAAATCACCCGATGCATATAGATCCATATCTACCATGTAGAATCTACGATTCAATATGCATCAAATGACTCCTGACACATACATGTCCGAATCCGTGGACATTTATGTTTAAAATAGTTACATTTTTTTTTTTTTTTTTTGAGAATTCTCAAATTGTAATGATTTTAAATTTTATCTTCAGAATCAATTTTCGACGACACCCACGTAATACGAAACTTTTTTACACCAGACCAAATTCAGTATAGAGAATCATCTGACTCAATGATGATTCACTTCTAACACCATAACCAAATATGGTGTGTGAATCATGAGAAAAAGATTTTCCATGAAATTAGCTAAGCATCCAATCTCAGTAAATGAGGATAGGGAGACAATTGGGTATGGGATAAAGGACGAGGGATCTGTCACTAGCTATATATGAGTCCTCCTGGCATTTTGTTGGGCATGGAATTGTGCTTTGACAATATTAGCTTACCTTAATTACCTAGTTAGCTACATTTAGCTAGGTATTTTTTTTTTTGGGTCATTCGAGTACATCAGTGGAGGGTTAGCAGAGGAGTTAGTGAGTTACTCCAGAGGGGATTTAAAAGCTATCCATAGCCCTAAACCCCAAACGTCTCTATCTAGACTCGAACTCTGATCTCGCTTGTGGGAGAACCAAGAGATAATCGCTAGGCCTCTTGGTTAGCTAGGTTGCTTAAAGGTGGAAAATTTGGGTTTCATGCTTTTGCCCATTTTAAAATAAAGTTCTTCTATTGACAGCCCAGAGTGCATAGGCTGTCGATAAGATAAAGAAAATAACAAAAATATATAGGAGTATTTCAATTTTTAATACTTTGTACTCCGTATTTTACTTGCACACATTTTAATACATTTTCACATTTCAACTTCAACTTTAACAACTTAATGTGCTATTTTTTGCATTTTTCTTTAAAATATGGTGGGTGGAAAAATATTGTATCTTTTCAGTAGTTCTTGTTTACTATTATTTGTAATCTGACATGAATATCCAATTGGCAAGTATTTTGTTAGAACAAGGTACAAAGTTTATGGTAAAAATAAATTATGTTAAAAGCAAAAACTAAATCCAAAATGGAAATTATCGTATCTGAAGTCAAGAAAATAGTAGCAATGTGGCAACAGTATTCGTTTGGTGTTATTTTGCTATAATTGTTGTGTTTTCCACTTGAAAGATGACAAGAGATAGAATTGAGAAAATGACTTCGTCAAAATTTGACGGGAAGTTTGGTGAAAGTCATCTTTGGTGTCAAATTACACAACTTTAGTTTTGCCAGATAATGTTAAACCACCCACAATCAGGGACGGAGTCAGGAATTTCACTATGCAGGGGCGAATTTTTTTTTTCAAATACTACACAGGGGCGAGCCTATATAATTCATATGAAATTATTATTTTTTCTATATAAAACTAGAGGTTTTTTTTCTTTTTGCAGGGGCGACCGCCCCTACTGGCCCCCCTCTGGCTCCATCCTGCCCACACTGACCCAAAGCCAGCCGATCAGAATCGAAAAATTGAATGAGTATTTTTTAATATTTGAATTCAAGATTTTGTCAAAATGATACCAAATTGGTGAGAAAATTTTGGGTGCAAACAGGGCACCACACACACGTGGTTTTCGAGTGCCCAAAACACTTTTGAACGGCGAGATGCGCGCTAGTTACCACCATGCCGGCACCCAAATTTTTCTCCAAATTGGTAAAGTAGTTGTGCCGAAACAATTCCAAACGAATTATGGGAATATCAACACATGCACCACGAAGGAAAGCGAAACAGAAGGATTTTTTTATGTGATTTCCCCTCAAGCACGAAGCTCTAGAGGTACGTCAAGGGAGAAAGAAAGAGCAAGAGGGTTCACTAAAAATGAAGAGAAATACACAGAGCCGATCATTCCCGTAACTCTAACTTGAAGCATCTACATGATATCTAGGGACAAATCTCCGAGGCGCGACCTACAACGTTTCGACGTTTCAAACACACAAGAGACATACATCACACTCTCTAATATCCAACTCCCTTGAAGAGACCATTAATAGAACAACTGATAAACCCTAGCCCTAACACTCTAAGGGGAACACCATGGGGGCAGCTCCCTCAAAGAGATTCACTCAAGAAGTCCAAACCCTAACAATCCCCAATGTTGATATTTATAAAAAAAATATATATATATATAAAATTATGTCAAAATCCTCGTAAAAACGCTCAGACACGCACATTCAGCTCCCGTGATCCAGACCATGGTTCTCGTGGTCCAGACCACGGAAGCTACAACCTTCCAGAATCTTAATTAACCCGTGGTCCGGACCATGGATGCTACAACCATCATTTCACACTCAATTTTACATCTTTCTTCAAGCGTCGTGAATTTATTAATATTGTTTTATCTTTTGACACTATAGAAGACTACGAAAAGAATATAGTTTTGAATATTTTGACACCACAGCTGAATTTGCTCTCACGCCGACTATTTCACAAGTAAACACGTAAAAAAAATGATCGGATATGTTCTGGAAGTAAAGAAATCTTTGATCGACCTCGACTGTAAGGATTTTATCCTCACACATATCAATCATGTTCATGGTTTCATTCGATTCAACACATCAACCGTTTGATTTGGCACATCGGATAATTAAGGAGCTGTGTGGGGCCCCCCAATTAGCTGGCAAATCAATAGAGGTTGAATTGAACCCATTGGATTTGCATTTTTAGGCAGATGAAAAGGAAGCCTTTACGCGTAAGAGAAATGCATTAAAACTCTCTCTTTTCTTGGGTTAAGAAAAGATCTGATAAATCAAACTAATCTCTCAAGTCTTTATCACAGTTTTTTTCATACGTTGGTGTGAGGTGAGATGATGTTAATGACCTTGTCGAGAATAATTGACCATACGACCTTGAGATGGTAAGCCATACCGAGACAACTCAATTAACCACGGCCGGCAACAATCCCGTTAAGGTTATGCATCGCACCTCTTTAGCCCTCTCTCTCTAGAAAATTCCAAAATGTTAATTTCCATATGTACCACCTTTTCTCTCTCTAGCTAGATGGAGTAGCTTCTTTCAAGCTCCCTTGGCTAATCCTACATCCAGCTCGACAGCACCTAACCTAATCCCTCCATCTCTCTCTCCATCTCCCTCTCTATAAATACACCAAATATTTTCTCTCATTTTACAACAAAAAAAATTATTAAGGTCCATTTGGCAGCATTAAATCTCTATTTTCCAAAGTGCTCATGGCCATGTCTAAGGCTGTGATTGCTTCACTTCTTGTTTCTCTTCTCATCTTCCATCTTGTTGAAGCTTATCATAAGGATATGGTAAGATTTTCTCCGTTTAATTAACCAAATCAACATTTAAATGCTTGAATTCTAGCTGTTCTTTTTGCCATCTTTTCTCTTTTTTTTTCTTTGTTTCTAACGTTAGAAATAAATGGTATTCAATTATACAGGTGAACGGTGGTGTAGATGGCGGCGTGACTCGCTCTCTCCTCCAGAAAATAGGTTCGCTTAATTCCTGCTATCCAAATCCTTAAATTTATGCACACATGATTTTTATACAACTTCTGAGTATTTCTCACATTTGTAATTTATTTTTTATTTTTTCTAAGTAAAGAGGTGGACCTGTCCACTGTATCAAGTCTAATAAACTTAATGCACTGGGCATGTCCATCCACTTTATAAGGAATTTAATCACATTTGTACGAAATTATATGTTTTATGTCTTCGGATTATGTTGCCATCTATTTGGATGAACGCAATAAATCTCAGTATGTAACGTATGATTTGAAAAGTACCACCGTCACAATATTTTGAACGACTTTTTGTACGAAAACCATGTTCGTTCTAAGTAATAAATGATAAATTTGTGAGTGTGGATATCGATTGGTTATGGTTTCATGCAGATTGCGCGGCAGAGTGCAGTCGGAGGTGCAAGCTATCGTCGAGGCAGAACCTGTGCCATAGGGCATGCGGGACATGCTGCCAGCGCTGCAACTGCGTGCCGCCTGGCACTTCCGGCAACGAAGATGTCTGTCCGTGTTACGCTAATATGACCACCCACGGTGGCCGGAAGAAGTGCCCTTGAATAATTAACCGCGGTGGTGGTGGTGGTGGTGGTAGTGGTAGTGGTGGGTGAATCTTGGACAAATATTAGTTGGCTGCTACGGGTGTTTTAAATATTTTCCTATGAGATATGGTTGATAAATAAATAAAGGTGACTCTGTATGGTAATTATATAATCAAAAAGGGGATGTATTTGAATGTCATATTAATGGAGAATAAGAATTTTGTGCATAACTTTTATTCCTTTAAAGTAGAGTAACAGAGTTTATTTTTCAAAGATACGGATATACCAAAAAGAAATCCACAAGAGGTTACAAATCCTGCACAATTACTCCTTTTTTATATGAAATATAATTTGTTCAGGAGAAGGAAAAATTTGAACCGTTAGATGAGCAGGAATGAAGGGTTGCATGAGATTGGCAAGAAGAAGAATATTTTATTAAGAAAAATTTGTGTATTGTTATGTTGATATTTTACCCATAACGGTAACCACAGTTATAAGGGGGCACAAAAAAGGAACCAAATCCCCTATTCCAAAAACCCTTTGTTCCTCCGGGGGTTTTGGCCATTGGATCACACATAAATTTTTAAAATACAAATACAAAAGTCACAATTTAACCGCCCAAACCCTCCTGGAACAAAAGAACATGAGGTTTTTGAAACAGGGAATCTGGCACCCACAAAAAACGTGTTGAGCGGAATTATTTATTGATAATGATGGAGAGATCCATGGGAGTTGTCAACTAACAATCACTGTTCATGCATAACCTGTGTCACTTGAAAGCTTGAAACTGGAAACTCAAAATGAATTTTGCAAGATCATAAGAGACATGAAGTGGCACGTAATAATCAATGCGACTACGCACAGATGGTGCACAGATATGTGTGGGCCTCATTTCGGAATGCCACATATTTTAAAATTGAGTTGGCCATATGAAAAAATTAGCTCAATTGTTATTTATAATTGTTTAATATGATCTTATATTTTTCATTCAGAATTTACAATCCTGAAAATCTAAATGAATTTTGAATCAAAGTTGATCATTTGGATCAACCAATTATAATTAACGCATTGAGTAGATTTTTTTTTTTTGCAGAGCAATTCAAAAAATTATTGAAAGGTTTAGACTTTTTTTTTTTTTTGAAAATGTCAAGTCATTCATAAGAAATGTCATCCGGCAACTATTACATCAAAGGACAGGAATGAACCAAAACTACTAACAATTGAAATGAGTACGACATGGTAAGGCTTTTAAGGGCCACCGACTCGTAGACACACTTGCCTAAGCAGACCCGACACCTTCGAGACGGGATGATGAATCCTATCAAAGGTTAGCAGTAGAGAATCCCAACGGATACCCGGTACAGACCATAAACAAGACAGCGCAGATGCAATCAAAACTAACCAAACAAAAAAAGCAACAAAACAGCAAAAAAACCAACTAATCTTGACTCAAACTAAGCCAACTGATACACCCACTTAGTCGCCTCACCGAGTTTGATCGAGTTGCCACCGAGTTGAAGACCAGTTGCATCTCCGGTATAAGAACCAAGCACCAAGGTCGGCCGCCTGTGGATCTGGAGCTTTATTGCGTCGGAGGCGCCAAAACCACCGGAGTTCAACCCATCGCCAGATCTACCACAAAGGTCCCAAGATAGACGGCGGAGAAAGGGGCTAAGGTGGAGATGGAAAATAGAGGGGGTTTGTGGCGGCTGGAGAGATGGAGAATGAGGGGTGTTGGTGGCGGCTATAAAGAGATGGGGAAACGGTTGGGGCTGGTAGAGAACAGGGAGGTTCGTGGCGGCTGGTAGGAAAAGGGAGAGCGGTGGAGGGTGGTAGCGGTTGGTGGAGGAGTGGGTACCCAATGAGGCAAATATGGCAGATGGTTGAACACCGGTGGCCGGCAGAAGGAACCAGGCGGGGGTGAGGCACGAGGATGGAGGAACGGAGGAAGGGATCAAATCTGAAAAGGTAGGAGAGAGTGAGAGATGGAGGAACGGAGGAAGGGAAGAGGGTGAGAAAAGGAAGATAAGATTAGAGGAGGAAGGCCGGAAGGTTTGGGCGCTGGCAAAAAAAGGGATAAAACCCTAGGTGTTCTAATTTTTAGAGAGAGAAGCTCTCTAGGCAATAGTAGGCCTCTCTTGAAAGGTTTAGACTTATTAGTGTGGAATTGCAAATTGAGCCTTACACGTCATTCATGCACTGTTTATACACAGATGGTCGGATTTGGGGTACCCATAGTGACCAAGTCACTACATTCCCGTAGTGACCTCAATTGTGGACCCTCTATAATCTGTATTTGGGATTGGAACCATATAATTTGTTGGGTACGTTGAGTAGATCATTCATGTAAAAAATCAAATTAATTGGATATGGGTAGCCTTCGGATACCATTTATATGGATGGCCAATATCATTTGGAAAATACACTTTAAGACAAATTTGTCTCAATTGTGTATCTACCCATTTCCGATAATTATAATTTTTTGTACCCATGATGTGCTCAACATTCATGAAAAAATAAACGGTTCCGATCTCAAATGAATATTTCAGAGGGCCCACAATTGAGGTCACTACAGTGATGTAGTGACTTGGCTCACTAGAGGATGTAGTACCCAAAGTTGAGTTCAAAATTTTTACTGGGAAATACTAGAAACTCAAAAGAATATATATAATGTTTGAAATTGATTTCTGTTATTTATAAATGCAATATGGATTAATTTTTTTTAAGGAAAAAAAAAAAAAAAGCAATACTCACTTTAGCTGACCACAGTAGTTACTGGATAGATCAATGATTGCACGTGCAATGAGCATGCTGGTCCGATGTTTGGCTTTCCCTAGAGTGGGATTTGCTTTACACTGCACAACAAAAAGTACTTGCTCTTGCTCTCAGCCAATCAAAGTAGACCGTTGTTCTCCAATAAATTTTATGAAGATTTGATAAAATCATACCCTTGCTTTTATTCATTCTGCAAAAGATTTCATAAAATCTCCCATTTTTACATTCAAAAATGGAAGATTTTTATGGAATCTTTTGCAGAATGGATAAAATCAAAAGTATGATTTTATCAAATCTTCATAAAATTCATTGGAGAACAACCCCGAGTCTCAAATTCCATTGCAAAGATTATACAGGTGATTGCCCCACCACCAAAACTAGGCTCTCTAGTTCTTGAACCACGTAGAGGTTCTAGAGAGTACAAACCCAAACAATAATAATGTATCTTGTATGGACCACCTATGCATCTAAAGTGTGTGAACATTTGAATTATTTCGCTCAAGTAGTTATTTTATGATTTGACAATAACGTATCAGTGATAAAATGTACTGACAGCTTCACGAATTATGAATATGTAGTAGGTTGTTCAACTGTACTAGCGGTTTCACGAGTTATGATCGAATATGTAGTAGGTTGTTGAACGATTCTATCAACATTGCTAGTACTAATAGCATATACACAAAACCTCGATTATTATTATTTGAAAAGAAAAAGCATGATATCAATAGCAATGGCAATAAATTGGATGCTTCTTGAATTTCTTGTTGTAATTCGAGTGTGGGCCTTATAAACTATTATATCAGGTGTTCAATTATGAGTGCCTAAGGCTATGAGGGTGCTCACAATGTTTTGGGCCAAAGGTGTTCAAAGCCTAAAAAAAATTACTGCTACAAAAATTGAAATAAAATTCTTTTGAGGGTATATATTCAACTGCACTCAATGATTTTTTTTTTTAGGGTGCCCAATGCACATGGTCCTGTTTTGTAGAAATTTGATTAACTAACCATTACTCATGATTCTAAAAAATTAGAGATCGTGGTCACACTAAAAGGCTTGTAGACCGTACTAAAACCATCCGTAAATCATGATTCGGTTTCACGATTCTACCTTAAGGCTTTAACTAGTAAAAAAATATTTGTAATTATTAAAAACTATGCCAAATAGCAACTTCGGTTCGCTCCACACTTTCCAAAACCAAGATCTAATATTCAAAATCACGTAGTAATAAATCCTTCACAAGCACAACAAATTAAGGATACCTCATTCAAGCACATCAACCAAATATGATAAACAACACGACAATCTAACAATTTAGGCTAACCAACAATTACTATAAGTCAATAAACAGTTGCGATGCTCCTAAGGGTACTTAAAATCTACTACCATGCATCATCCAGAGCTAGTGGCGGACGCAGGATTACCAATTTAGCCTGTTTTGCTGGGACCATTCTTCAGAAATTTTATACAAAAAATTCAAAAAGTGTACAACAAATAGGATGAAAATTGGGGAGAGTGTAGGGGCCAAACACCCCCCTTGCACCCCCTTAGGTCCGCCCCTATGACCAGAGCCAGTGCCCTCCATAGGAACCAAATAACACACACATATAAATATTTATATTTACACGTATTATGTTTATGTAAGAGTGTTGTGGTTCGATTAATCTGTGGTTTCATGCCAAAAAGACTGTGGGCCAAACTATACAACAGGCTCTCAAATTTTTGAAACAGGATCGAACCAGTAACCCACAAAACTGGACCAAAACGTATAACTCCGTTTGGTTCGAACTAAATCACCGGGTCCTTTCAATTTTTGTTGCAACCCTAATCTTGTTATTCTTGAAAATGATAGAAAATTTCTTTAGAGAACTACCTTTCCATGGATTCTCCCACTCCAGGTCAGATGGCTTGCTTCCCCATCTCTTGGTGTGTGACCCGTTAGGGCTATAAATAGACCAAGCTGCTTAGCTCGTGGCTCGGTTCGACTTGTTTGCTACTCAAGTCGAGCACGAGCCTGCACTCGAATTTTAAGTTTATTTAGTAAATAAACCGAGCTCGAATACAACAAGGCTTGGTGTGTTTTTGAAATGAACCCGTGTGGGCCTAATGGTTTCATATGTTCACTGGTCGTCCAACGAAATTTCCAGCCCATAACATCTTGCCCGAGTTTCCTTCATAAGCCATAATTATTATGTACACCATAAAGTCATTGCTGAGAGGCCCACAAAATCTTGTTGACTTTAGCTCCACAAACTGTAGTATCCTTGTAGAGAAGCCCAAATGTCACGGACTTCAATTTCTGTCACTGTTCTGTGTGGCTAATAAACGAACCAAATTACTCAGCTCGAACTCATGTTTGCTTGATACTATAGTCTAACATTGCTTTTACAATAAAAAATTGAAATCGGATACTTTTCTAAAGCTCATGATTAAAATGTATCAAACTTAAATAAGTTACTACTCAGCTCGTTTAATGTATCATGTCTAAAAAAGTGCAACTACTCGACTGCTCGTAGATCAATATGGTTAAAACTCATTTGAATTTCAAATAAATCAAAATAATTCACAGCCTGCTTCAATCACCCCTACTATTTGTGGATGGGCATTTCCCCTTCTATTCAACTACTCCCTCCGTCCCCATTTTATGATCCCTTTTGGGAATTCCAACTAAATAAGGAAATACAATCATTATACTTTTAAAAACCTACTTTTCTCATTTTACCCTTCAATCATTTCATTTTCTTACTTTTTTAGTACTACTAATTTCAATTGGAAGGGTAAAAAAGAGAATTCATTAACAATTACCCATATAGTGTTGAAATGGGACAATCTTTTTGAGACAGCGAAAAGTGCTAACTGGGACTATAAAATGGGAACGGATGGAGTACTTAATTTTGGAATTTGGGGGACTTGTTGTCTCCAAACCGTGTAAACGTGTTTTAAACGGTCCAAATTTGAGGATGAATTCGAAGGGTGTTTTGGATAGAGGGGTGAAATCCTAGTTTTAACTCTTCATAAATACTTGGCCAAAAAAAAAAAAAAAGCTCCATAAATAAAAGGAAAAGAGTCACGCAACATGCATGACTGAGTGACTATCTCACCACGCCCAAAGCCTCAGAGAATCAAATCATTCCAAACCTACATTTCATTTCCCACCAAATAATTGCCGATTCTGTACACTCTACTGGAGCGTTGTTCCCTATTCAGAAAGCAGCACACTGTGACAATTTATACAACATTCATGAACTTAGGATCCTGGCTGTCATTAAATTGGACCCGACGGAATAGTCTAAATTTGTATCATCGGTTGTTTTTTATGGTTCAACTCTTATAGGTAGAAGTATCTGAACCAATTCGAAACGTTGATTATTTCAATGCATATTTCATATTTGAATTGTCCCGTCTAGCTAAAACTTGAATTAGAGCGAATGTGAACCCTTAATAACACAGCAAATGTGAACCCGTAATAACACACGTCCCTACTTATCATTTTATCACTTTTTTTGTACTTATAAAACTCTTACAATGCTAGTGAAATGGCTCACGGTTCACGATCATAGGTTAATTAATATTGATTTGAGCAAGGCCATATACAAATTGAGTCAAGGCGAACTAAGTTTTAATGTGTTCAAGTTTATAGTAAGTTCTTCCGGAGTTTAAATTTGAGCTCGAGGTTAATAAATAGTTTTTTTTTTTATAATTCAAGATGTCCAAACTAATTAACGTACATTGAATTAATAGTTAGTAATAAATAATTAACGAGCACAGCTTGACCCGAGCAGACCTTGAGACTTGAGTCTTGCTCAATAATCAATATGTTTATTATTTGGTTCTATTATACTTTTTCCTTATAAATTCATAAACTCTATTTTTATAAATAAAACTATGTGTTCTTGATATGCATGCTGCTTGACGAGGAGTATAAGGAAAAAAATCTATTAAAAATTATAGAATTACATGAATAGTGCATACCTCCGTCCCTATTTTATGATCCCTTTTGGGGATTCCAACTAAATAAGGGAACATAATTATTGCACTTTTCAAAATCTATTTTTCTCATTTTACCCTTCAATCATTACATTTTCTTACTTTTTTAGTATTACTAATTTCAAAATGAGGGGTAAAAGAGAGAATTCATTACCTATTGCCCATTTAGTTTTGAAATGGGACAATTTTTTTGGGACAACAAAAAGTGCAAACTGTGACTATAAAATGGGGACGGAGGGAGTAACTACTACAATAACGCCTACCTCCCAAACCTTACTGACGAATTCGAGCTCTAACTTGTTTACGAAATGAGTTTAACTAACCGATTCGAGCCCGTTTGCTAACTTAATGAGTCGAAATCAAATGAGCATTTGTCGAGTTAAACTTTACAAGTACTTGTCGAGTCGAGCGTTGAATTGGTCTCAAAGAGCTCTGTTCATTTGCAACCTTATTCTAACGAGAGGACCACTTCAGCCAAATATAGTTACAAAAAATGTGACAAATGTAAGGCTTTTGATTTTTCTTTTAAGACATTTACACACTCTGTTGGATAAAGTCAAGATATCTAAAATTGGTACCCAAAGTAATTATTACTGCATAGCAAATTTGGGGAGTATTTTTGTTGAAAATAGATTTAAACCAATAAATTTTACACTACCGCGGTTCCATAAAGAGAGTCTAGTATGCGAAACAAGAACTTCAGAAAAAATACATTCCGTTGAAAAACAAAAATTTTATTCCCAAATTGAAAGAATTTCTCGATATCTACTAGTTATTTGTCGAGAAAGTTTTAATTCTGTTACAGAAATAGTCTTATTTTTTTATGTTTTCGTTCTGGGGACCAATTTTCTTCCTTGGATATGCAATTGCCCGTGCAGAATGAGTGAAACTATTCAATAGTCTGGGAGCACCGACATGTGATTCTCGGGAATCTTCCACGGTTCATGGCTAAATGTACGAACTATATGTATATATGAGATTCCTGAGCTGTTCGAAGCACCACGTGACAGTACTTCTGGACTACTTATTACTACTTACCAAAATGCACAAGTCGTAGTTCCACGCGGACATAATCCATTGTGGCAAGTTCATTAGGAGGCAAAAAGTGGTAGGGTCGCCGACGTGTCTGCCACATCGGATCACCCGGATTGATCCAGCGGTTACGACGTGCCACAAAATCGATCATCAACGACGCAAACGAGGGACCCTTCATTTGTGAAAGAAAAAGAATCAATATCATAAATGTGAAGAGAGAGACAGAGACAGAGAGGAGTGGCCGTTTCAGAGAGAGAAAGCTTCGATTTTTGGGTCTGTTGCGGAGTGAATCTGAGCTCTGTTGGCAGTTGGAAAATGTGAATAGAGAGAGAGACTTGAAATCCGCAACAAATTCTTACTCTTCTCACAATTTGGAAGGTTGTTTACTCTTTTCCAGTTCTTTTCATTTCCAGTTTCTCAGATTAATTTTCAATGCTTGCTCTTCATTCAATCGGTTTTGATCGTGAAAAGATTTTCATCTGTTTTGATTTTGAGGTTTTTCATTGAACCTGTTTTGGGTATTTCTCCATCTTGTTCTTTAAGTTAGGGATTCCTTAAAAAATCTGAAGAATCAGAACAAATTCATAGTTTTCTTCTCCGTTGGGAGAATATCCGTAATTTGGGTGGCTATGATCTCTGAGAAAAGACTGATGCTAATTGGATTCAGTCTTATATGGGTTTTTTAATTCTACAAGATTCGTTGATTATACTGCGTATTTTGAATTTATACTCTGTTATTCTGTTGTCATCACATTTATCATAATCACATGAATGAATTCGATCCCAATTCCACTGGATTTCCCAAGAATTTCTTCCTTTTATTCCGTTCATCTCCCCTTTATTTTCGTTTCCTGTGATCTCTCTCTCTCTGTCTCTCTCTCTCTCTCTCGTGTATATGCGCTTTTTTTTCGTGAAGAACCTGATTCTCTGCACACAAAGGACGAATTCGCTTTTTCCTTTAACCACCTCTGTGCTTTTTGGCTCTTCTCCTTCTCTCTCTCTCTCTCTAGAGCTCCACTTTTTGGATTCAGTACTTGTATGCATACATACAGCAATGCATATAAAGAGAGAAAAGCAAAGACCCAGAAAGATGCGCAGAAATATCTGGCTAATTTAATTGATCCTCTTTCTTTCTTTTTTAATCTGCCTATTTTTAGATTAGATAGAAACCTAACTTTCTCGCTCCTCTTTCAGCCGAACTTTTCGTTGTCATCTCTTCTGATTCCAAGCAATCGATTCAGCTCAGAATTTTCTCTGTTTTCTTGCCATAGTTAACAATTCTTATTTTCACATTGTACGAACTCAAATTATAGAGAGAGAACGAAGATCTGAACTCCCTCCGGTTAATTTGACGAGTCTTTCGAGGTGGGTTAGATCGAATTTGGGACGTCGGAAGCCGTTTTCAAATGCTGTGTTGTTATTGTTCTTGCTGTTGACGTGAGGCGTGGAGGATTAAGGAGTCGGTTCTCGCCTGCAAAGCGACAGAATATTAAGCAATCTGGTAACCGTTTTGAGTGTGGATTTACGAAATTCTCCTCCGTTGGACAAAGCTAGGTGTGCGATAGAAATATTTCGCATTTTTTAGTGTATGGTTTTGAATGTGGATTTACGAAATTCTCCTCCATTGCACATTGTTTTTGCTAGTTACGCAAGAGTGTACCTTAGAAGTATGAAACAAACAGTTTCAAATGATAGTACACTTTTTTTTTTTTTGGATTCATTACTTACGCATTTTTGAGTATCAATTACGTAATTTTGGTTAGTTGCGCATATTATTCGTATTAGTTATGCTTTTTTTTGGGTGTGTTGCGTAATTTTTCCAACCAAAATTTGTCACCTAAATTTTTGGAGGTGTGAGCTTCTCCATTTTCATTTTGCCCTGTGACTAAACAACAAAAACTCATCAATGGTTGTCTTCACGTGTGGAAATTCTTATTGTTTTCTGGGTTTGTGATGAGCGGTCACAGATACTGCGTTGTCTTTGTTAATATCTTCCCCTTGTTTTCTGGATTGTTCTGTGTTGTGTTCTTCTACTGTACATTTTGTTGCTAGAAACTCATTTTCTTTTGAGTGATACGATTGAAGGCTATGGATGGTAATGGTGGGGAAACTCTTGTTTTTGCAGAGAAAATGAAGAGAGATAGAATGAGAAGATTGAGTGTTGTTAATAGAGTGAATCCAACTACCGAAAACGGCGAAATGGGTTGTCCCGCAGCTGGGTCAGACAGTGAATATGAACTTCGTTCAACCCCTAGTAATACCAAGAGTTTTAGGCTTCCAAAAAAGGTATCATTTTTCAGTTTCGTTATGTTAGTAGTTTGGGGATTTAATTGGATATGATTATGATTTTTTTTGCGTCTTTTTCGCCTTTCAGTTCTTTTATGATTGCAATGCAGTTGATCATGTTCCTCGGAAGCTACGGTCAGGTGCGTAATTTTCTAAACAAGTGTGGAAAGTATTCAACTTTGTGCTTGATTTCATTTTAATTGGAGTGAGTATATGATTTGGGTTTATCTTAGTTGGAGCCCACAGGTTTTAGTTCGGCTCTATCTTGTGGGTCTAGGAACCTTCCTTATCTTTTACGCTTTGAAATCCTGGATTAAAATTGACGCTTTTGCTTTTCGTTTCTTTTCAAGGGTGAAATATTCTCTAGTCTTTTATAGATAATTATTTAGAGGTGTTCCAGACAACTGTGTTTTGGAAATGTTCGAAGTGCATGGGACCCGTGTTGCGGTTTTTAGAACAGTTCGAAGCACATGGGACCTTATCTAGTGCACTCTTGATCCATTCTCTAGATTAAATTGATCACGGGATTTGCTTCGACATAGGGTAAAACGTCAACTTTGCGCTCTTTTTATACCAAAGCCTCTAAATACCTGCAACACGCAATAAAAGAAATTAAACTCCAAGTAATAATATAAAAGAACGTAACAATAATAAATTAGGGGGTTAATGTGAACAATTACGCGCCTATCAGGACCCAAGTGCATTGAACGGCAAATTTGTTTAAGGACATCTATGCTGCAATTTCGCGGTGCATGGATATATGTGGAATATTGCCTCTTCAGTCTTCTGTAACTTCAATGAATTTGACTTCGGCAATAGCTGTTTTTGCTTTATGATTAAGAAGCGGTTTTAGTTAGAAAAGCGTAGGACCAGTGCAAAAGAAAGCTGATTCTTTTTTCCTTTCGATAAGAAATGCAAAAGAAAGCTGGATGATTGATAGATTCTTCGGCAATAGATTCTTTAGACATCAATAATCCATATGTGCCCGAGTTTTTTTCAGATTCTAATAATGCTGCGGATTAATTCTTTCACATTTACAGCGATGAAGAAGCGAAATGTCGATTCAATTTCGCACCCATTGCCGGATGATGAGCCAAACCATAGGATCAACGGAGTTGGCTTCGCTAGAAAGATTGGCACAAAGAAATCCAGACTCGATGTATTAATCATCTCTTGCCCCAAATTTCAAGTTTTTTCTTTTACATTTTTTCCCCTTTACAAGGCATTTAGTGTTGACAATTGGAATTGCATTTGCAGCAACAAGGAGGAGACAACTCGGAGGGATCCCCAAGCGTAGGGCCATTCACAAAAGAGGAGGAAGAAGTGGTAGAGACTCTGTATGCTTTGGCTGATATGTTCCCAAGCAATAAAAAGAATGGTTCAGATGATGAATTGGCAGAAGCAAAATCTTGGCCTTTGCCAGAAGGAGAAAATTCAAAGCCTTCATTTCAGGGTTTGATTCTTATATCTTATAATATTCTTTTCTAGTTATTGCCTTTTTCTATTGAGGTATGTTAATATTATTTCCTTTAAATGATTCTGCAGCTCCTGAAAAAGAGGACTCCTCAAAACCACTTTGTCCCTCAAATAAGGCCGATGAAGTATTTTTTGGAGCAGGTCAAGAAACTGTAGAAGTTAAATGTTCGAATGGATCATCACTGCCTGGTTTCCCCAAAAGCATACAATTGCAAACTCAGTTTGATGATGCTATTTATCAAAGAAATGCCCAAGCAATGTCTCAATCTGAATTTAGCCTAAGAAGTGGGTGAGTGGCTTTCAGCTTTGATGCATCAGATCATTTTCTGATTTTTCTGGATTTTTGTTCATTTCTGTATGTTATTTCTCTTCCGCCAGCTCTAAGCAGCCAAAACACGAGGAAGCTTCAGGTTGTCTGAGAAAACCAGAGATTGAGGTCGGAGTTAATTGTAACTCAAAGATTGCTCTCTTTACTTTTGTAGAATTGCAATCTATGACTGTGACTAGATTTGGGTTATTTGTTTAGGCTGCAGCTGTCAGTGGTCGGAGTGAACTACAATGCATCCCCAAGGAGAACAAATATAGTGGTACCGTTCTTCAACTTTGTTATTTCATTCTCACCGCAAGCTTGTCAGGGTGCATTTGTTGGTTTTAGCTTTGAATATCAGTATCATGACTTAAAAATTGGTTCATTGATATGTAGGTTCGGTGTCATGGCCAGGCTTGCAGTCAGCAGGATCCAATGGCGTTGGGACTCAAGGACCTTCCTTGCAGTAATTTTCTTTCTTACCTTATCTGACCTGGAGTATTTTCAATTTCGCTTCCAGTCACTCATGCAAGGTTTTTCAGGTCCCCCAGCGATATCACTTTCTTAGGTACGGCTGTATCTGCAACTCCACCCAGTTCATCGGACAATTATCCTTTTAGCTATAAGGTAAAGACTCGTCCCCTAGTCAGCGTATGGCTCTGCCTCAATAGATGTAGATTTCGAACGAAGGGATTTGACCTCCATTATCCAATAAGAATAGCTCAAATTTAGGTTTGGTAGTTTACAAAGGGGTTTCGATATTAAGTGTCACAGTTTTATCATGATGAATTTGATATGACTGGTTACTAGGAGTGAATTTGAAGTCCTTCATGTTATGGATTATGGACGTATAAGGACCCAACACAAGCCACCCAGTGCTAAACCTCTTATATTATTGGTGAAATTTACACTAAAAAAACCATTCATTTGAAGCCACATTAATTAAAACAGAGCCTATGTTGCATTCATCACGCATTTAGTATCACGATCATATGATCTGGCTTATGAGTTATCATTGATAAAACAGGATTCAAGAGATCAAGTTGCAAGAAAAGGGTCGTGGAAGAGATGTTCAGCTCATGTATACATCAGTCGTCTCATTAAGGTCTTGCAAATCGCCGAGAAAACAGACAGGTCGCCCACTCAGTTGAGACGCAATGAAGAATCTAAACAAGAAGTTATTTTAACATCTAAAAATCTAGATGGGTTGAGAAATGGTTCGAGTGGAACTGTTTCTGGGCACGGTATAGTTGCTTCTGCTGCTGAAAATAATACAAATGAAGTTAGAAATGGAAGTCTTTTGCACAAGAGGCTCCTTCTTGATCAGCAGCAGGCTTCCATGATATCTTCCCTTTACGCGTCACAGAAGCAGGTAAAAGCTTATTTTTATACATTAGTTGGAGTGTTGGTTTATTCAGTTATGTAATTCTAAACATGATTATTGTGTTTCGCAGAATTTTGACTTCTTGTCCTTGTCAAACGGAGGTGGTGGGGTCGAAGCTCCCAATAGTTCGAGTAAACAAGGAAACGGGCTGGAGCCATTGACACAGTTTCAAATCCCTTACCCGTTCACGCCATTCTCTGTGTCAGAAAATTGTTTTTCCTCCTCTCTCTCCGCTTACAATCTTCCCGTAGCTGCAGCAAAGCAGGTGAGTGCTTTTTAACTCTTTTGTACAAGTCTTTCTTCAAATGCTACGGGAAATTTCATTCGAGTGCATTTTTTTTCAATGGCCATTTCTCATTCGTTTGTTTGATTGAGCTATTAAGTGAACTCTATAGCTTCTTAAACCAAAAATTTACCATTTAAGGCCCAATCTAACTTCATGAACGATCCTCTTCAAAATTGCATACGCTCTGGTTATTGCATGTCATTATCATCATGAAGCATAAACAGAAATTTTTGTAACGACAGGTCCATATGCAATCACCGCCATATATTGGAAGCCAACTTTTGGGGTCTCCTCATTTGAGTAACTCTCCATTGCCAAAACAGCAGCAGCAATGGATTTGGACAGCCCATCTAGCAGCAGCTCAACAAAATCCCGCAGGGTCTCGTATTTCAAACTGGCAAAATGGACGACATGAATACCCTTCTTCCGCAGTCCATTATGCTCAAAATCTGGTGGGATCTCAACCCATTCTCCCGCCTTCGTACTCATCACTAGAAGTACTTGGACCTAAATATGCTCCACTCTCCCAACAGCAGCAGCAGTTCATGTCTGTTACTTCTTCACCTTTGCCGATTGCCAAATCTAAAAGGCATCACCACCGTCATCTCCCTTCTGGGTACGAAGTAAATGGAGTTGGTTCCTATTCTGATGCTGCAAGGCCATTGCAATTACTCTGCAACGATCGCATTTAAAGGAGAGGGGCAATAACTATTGATATATTGTTTCTTGATAGAGTACGAATCAAAGGATAAACAGAAAGAGCAATTCAGGTGTAGAGGCAGATCCAAAACCACCCCCAAGAGCTGCACTATATGTGATTAGTAAAGAAGTGTTTGTAGTGTCGGGCGTCTACATAACTTAGCGTACTGCTAGTGTTCCAGAGTAGGTTTTTGCAATCTCTGTCTGGAATAACTTGCTTCAAATCTAACTCTTGACAGCCCATGTTGTGCTAATGCAAATGGAAATAATGGAATTTTTCTTCCATCCTACCTCTTTATGGAACCATACAGTGGATTTTTTGTTCCGTTATGCAATTACGTGATTGATATGCGCCTGTTAGTTAGTTGAATATCGCCCCAGGTGACTTGGGTGAAGTGATGAACAATTTGAACCTGCTAGAGCTAACTTATATCATGGTTTCGCCTTCCAAGATATTGCCTTCAAGCGACCCCACTACCACACCCTTTTAGGTGAGACCTTCAGGAATCAGGATTATCTGTGACAGATACCCCGCAAAATTCCTGCCTCGAACTCATTCAGTAGGGCTGCGAACAAACCAAGCCGAGCTTTAACGTGTTCAAGCTCAGCTAGGTTGGTCAAGTGTAGGAAGGCTCGAGCCCAAATCCAGCTGAAAAATAGGGGCTTGAGCTCGGTTCCTCAATGATTTGCAAAGCTCAAGCTCGGCTAGTCTGAACTTGATAATATAGCAACAAGCTGCCGTTTTAAAAAAAAATATAGCAACAAGCTGAATAAAAGGTTTCACATTCTTTTTTTTTTTTTTTTTGCGCAGGTCCCCATTCAATAAAAGCATTTTAAGCACCCAATTCCATCAATCCATCATTTTTAACGACCAAAGTAAGATTCCCAAATCCATCAAAGTTCACCAAAATGTGAGATCTTACCACCAAAAATAAATAAATAAATAAACAGCCACCGAAAAGGACAAGTCCTTGCTTCCAAACATATGTAGAGAATCGCAAAATAGAACAATCCATCAAATAAAACCAAATGCCAAACGTAGTTGATAATTCGCCAAAAACTGATTGTTCGTTTTCGTGTTACTTGCAAACCACCTACCTACCCCTAGCCTCGAGCCACTCTAGCCTCGCGTTCAACAGCCTCATGTTCTCCTGCAGGGGGAAAAAAAATGCAAACGTAAATTTAGAAAAAATACATAATAACTACAGTACACAAAAAAAGGAAGTAAATTTTAAGGTTGTCCATCTAGTTTCACTCGTCTCATTTTTGTCCCTCTAGTATCAATTGTGACAACTTAAACCCTGCAGGTTGTTTGACGTGCCAATGTGGTACAATTGTTGACGTCTGTGAAGGAACAGATGGAAATGTACCTGCATTCCTAGACTGCAATTCAATATGAAAGAAAGTATTTCAGGAAAAAAATAGTGGCGGTTTTCCCCAAGATAATTGGACCAGAAGATAAAGAAAGAAAAAGATCAAGGCTCCGAACATACCATGTTCGGAATACCAAATGAATCTTCTGCCAGGGTTGGTGTCGGTCCACGGGGTCCCGACTGGAGCTCTCATTCCACAATGGCATTGCTAGGCTGCTAGTGATTGGGTAAAGGAAATACATGGCAGACCAGGGCTCTTAAGTCCCCAACTCAATCTTGGCCGGAGATATGGGCAGAATGTCCTATTAGCCCACAAAGATTATCACTTTTCGGTCTGTTTCCTTCAACAATTGTACCGCATTGGCACATCAAACAAACTACGGGGTTTAATTTGTCGCAATTGAGGGACAAAAATGAAACAAGACAAGAGTGAAACTAGAGGGACCACCGCTAAAATTTACCGCCAAAAAAATGTACAAATTGTGGTTTTGATTTCATCCGCTAACTCTAATCTCACTTGAATATTAGCCAAGCTTTGGCGTACTTCATTGAGCTTCTCATCATTAGCCCGTGCTCTAGACATTTCATCCTTTAGTATCTTCATAACCTGTATTTAAGAAGCAACATATTTGAGCTTTGAAATACTTGAGCGCTGTTTGAAACCTAATTCGGCAAAAAGGTAAGCACAAATGGCCCCAAACTAACGCTCGGGTTATGTTAATGGAAACAATATCCCGGGATATTATTATCCATTATCACGGGATATTGTTTCCATTAACAGCATATAATAGCCAACTAAGAAGCACGTAAGCAGCATCACGCAATTGGTCTGGTACCTCTGATAGAGCAGCAGCCACGGTGCCCCGCCATTCCCATTGCAATGCCAGATCTAACAGAGCATTCATGGTGCTCCATTTCCATTGCAATGCCCAACCAAAGTAAACAATCAAGAAGAGCAACATCGACATGGTTGGCAGCCACCTAAAAAAATATTAATAGTCCCAATGAATAAGAACGTGGCTATGGGTACGCACAGCACGCGTATGTCAAATGCACGCACCACATCTCAACCGTCCATCTCAAAAATCAATGGAACAGCGAAAACATGCACAGATGGTTAAAATGCACCATCCGTGCATATTTCGTACGCAAAGTAATTTTGAATGAATAATGTAGGAATTAGGTACATGACAGATATTTTCGACAAAAGTTTAGAACACCTTTTGGGAAATGTTTTAAGCTTTTGACAGATATTTTTTCTACTTCAGCAGTGTTGCATGCCCATAAAAATATAACCCGAAATTATCCTGAATTTAAAATCATTGGCTCAGATATGAGCACTGATTTCAAATTAAGAGCAATTTTCTGGACAAATTTTTTGGGTACTTCGCATTTTCATTTCTACTTTCGACATCCGACAAATAAACTAGATCACAAAAAGTTGACTCAAAAACAAAAGAAATTTATATCCAACTAGGAATTTTAGATCACAAAATTTTTTGCTCCATATCTACAGATGAGAGCGACATCAACAATGTTGCACAAAGGAATTTTATATCCCACTAGGTTTAGGCACGAGTACCATGCCTGATGGTTGTTTTTCTGGGAGAAGTATTTTTCGAGAAGCAGATCTTATAATTTACATTTATAATAGGGAACTAATAAATAAACTAAACCAAAACATGACGTATACTAAGGGGTGTTTCACTAAGGGTGTTTTTAAAATAAATTGGCTTTCCACAGCTTTTTAAAGGATGTATTATGAGATAATGACTTGTCTAACTGTCTTGGTTTTTTAAATAAACTATTTTTTGTTTGTTCTCCAAAAATGGGAGATTTTATGGAATCTTTTGCAGAATGGATAAAATCAAGGGTATAATTTTATCAAATCTTCATAAAATTCATTGGAGAACAACCGGTCAACCCCTTAGTGGAATGGGGCCAAAACAATTAATGATCACAAATTGGGATAGATCATACCCCAAAAAAAACCGCGAAACTAAAAACGTTCATCAAGAACTTATATGCAAGACGAGCAGACACCAAAACAATACACACAATATTACCATCCGTTCCGCAATATCCGACTTAAGGTTCGCAAAGACGCGTTAAGCCAGGTTATTCCACAACAAAAACACACATTCGTGAGTGAGCTTGTTCCATGATAAAACTTGGGTGAAAAGTATAATTTCTAGAGTAAAATGTCCGAATTGCCCTTCAGACTTAACAGTGCAAGGTTGCATTTTACATCAAATATAAGACCAATATTGTCAAAAATTATCATAAGTCAATAAACTATCTTTAAGTCAGTGGAACAAGCTGACTTTGGCTTACTGACTTTTAAGTGCTAAAGTCAGTTCCTTCGTAGAGCATCTCCAACACTACTAGGCAGAGTAGAGACACTGGAAAAAGTACAAATTTTATTTTACCTATTCATTTTTTTACACCACCATTCGAACATTACTCTCTACTCCGGCTATCCATCCAAACTAACAAAACTGATTTTTGCCCCCAACCAATTTATTGCACCCAGAATTAAAGATAAAAACCACTGGATCATTTTCCCACCAAACCCACTACCTTCTCTCCCAGAAGAAAACCCAGCAAACACATCGGAAGAAGAAATCAAACACATCTGATTTTTTCTGCATCAACAAATACATCAACAAACACAAATCGGAAGAAGAAACCCAGCAAAGACATCGATTTTTTCTGCATCAACAAATCGGAAGAAGAAATCAAACACAAATCTGGGTTGCTATGGAATTGCAAAACCTTTTGATACGACGACGACGTAATCCGGCGAAGGCGAAGCATGGGTCCCGTAATCCGGCGAACCATGGGGGCTTGAAATCGAAGATGATTTCATGAGGGAGTGGCTGTGAGGCTTGAGTTGGGATGAGGATTTGGTGCAGGATTTTTAATAGCCATGGCAGAGAGAGAGAGAGAGTTTTGGTGCGAAAAGCTGAGGTGGAGAAGAGAGGCGAGGCAATTTCCCTCTCTGCTAGTAAAGAGCCAAAATGCTTTGAGGCAGAGTAAAGAGTCGAGTAGAGAGCCTCTTGGATCAAAAAAATTGGGTTTGCCTAGCTATAGTAGCCAAAGAGGTGTGAGTAGAGAGTGTCTTGGAGTTGCTCTTAGAGTGTCATTAACAATTTACTCCCTTCGTCTCAATTTCTTGGGCCTCTTTCATTTTTTGGAAAACTCAAAAAATTCTCGATGTATTTTAAATTTATAATACTTTTTATATTCAATATAGATCTTACTTGATAGATCTCAGTTAATTTTGTTAAACAAAGATTTTGAAATCATAAAAAATATTACTCCCTCCGTCCCTTTTTAAATGTGTACAATGGGAATACGTGCATCTTCAAACCCCTAAAAAATATATTTTTCTATACAATTTTATATCTTTCTTTACACCAAATTAAAGTGCTCAAAGAGTACTTTAATTTGGTGCAAAAAAAATTCAAAAATTCTGAGTAAAATACATTTTTTTACGTCCTAAAAAATACACGTTTCCCAAAGCACACATTTAAAAAGGGACAGAGGGAGTATAGATTATGAGACATCTAAAAAGGTAAACAGGCCCAACAAATTGGGACAGAGGGAGTAAATTCAAATAGTGTCAATATCAATTTGTTTTTTCGAAAGAAAATTCTGCCGTTAAGATTTAACAAGTATATTAAAACATGTGAAAAATATATCAAAATGTGTAAAATGTACACAGAAAATTAAAAGTGTACACCACACGGAAGTGATTTTTTTTTATCTTGGTCTTGAATAATTGTCAGCCTAGTGAACTGACAATAGAATGACCCTTTTTCAAATGATCTCCTATTTTTGAAATACCAATATTACCCATATATAAGACAAAAACTTGTTTTTTTTAAACTGAGACAAAAACTTGTTTGACAATGGTTTTTTTTAAGGGCTTATGTGGCATTTTGAGATTTCTAATTTTCAAATGTGACTGTTAACTTATCTGGTTGTATCTTTTGCCTTGTAAGGGGAGGTCTGGGTTGACCGTCGTTACATGCTTGTTTTTAACATAGAAATTCATAATCCAATTTATGCTAAATTTATTACAGTGCTAAAAAATAAAAATTCTCTACCTCGCACATTAAAAAAATAAATCTATCACCCAACCTTTTTTTAGACAATTGCTCTCAAAAATTTTATTCTCGTAATACAATTCTCCAAACCCTTTCAAACGAAAAAAAAAATCCACTTTTCCCCTGTTTCCATAAATGGTACCCACACTAGTGTTAATCCCCAATAAAATATTTTTAATCATTTTGGTCCCAAAAAATTGAATTCTAAAAATTGAGTAAACAAATTGTAATGGAGGAAGTATTTTTTATGTAATGAGTAATCACTGCATTTTAACCATGATACCATGTGCCAATGGAAAGAGTGATGATCTTCTCCTCATTATCTTTTCAACCTTACTCCCACGAGTTTGGATAGTTAATACCCAAACCCGCTGGAGAAGAGTTTGTGGGATCTGTAATCCCGTGATATTAGCAATTGTTCCTTTGTTACTAACACCGAAACAGTATTTTTAGAGGCCCCGCAAGATTCACAATCTTATACCATGCTCCAAACAGATGGGAGGTGCAGCCGTCTATTTCTGCAATCAATGATTAAGATTTACAGATGAACTCTTCCCAATAAATATTACTGGTAAGTATTCATCTGGAAATTTGAACCATTGATTATCAAGATGGGCTGGCAATGCCGCACCACCCCCAGGTCTGCTCCAAACGTGGAATTAATACAGGGCCTTTAGGTCTGATTGGGAACGACAATTGTTTGGTTGGAGTCACATAGCAGAAACAGGGTTATTTTTGTCTAACTAATAGCTTCCTTTTTTTTTTACCTCATTCCCTGGAAATGGGTAGGGCTGCAAATGAATTGAGATGCTCGCGAACAATTCGTGGCTCAACTCGGCTTGGTTATTAAATGAGTCAAGCTCAATTTCGAGTTTTAGGCTCGTTTAATAAACGAACTTGGTAAAGCTCAGCTCATTTATATAGGCTCAGATCGTTAAGTAAATTACCTTAACTCATTTATATAGTGCAGCAAGGCCATTGCAGTTACTCTGCAACGATCTTATTTAAAGGAGAGGGGCAATAACTACTGAGATACTCATATTGTTTCTCGATATAGTGTGAACCAAAGGATAAACAGAAAGAGCAATTCAGGTGTAGAGGCAGATCCAAGACCACCCTGATCAAGTGCTGCACTATATGTGATTAGTAAAGAAGTGCTTGTAGTGTCGGGCGTCTACATAACCTTTTTTTTTTTTTTTTGTCACAGCGATATACATCAGTGGTTAATTGTTAGTGGTTAGTAGGGGAAGGGGAAGGGGAAGCCACCACAAGAGTGGGGCAGCCGGGACATGAACCCTGGCCAAACGCATGGGGCAAAAGGTGCTCGACCAACTGAGACACCGCCCACATGCAGCGTCTACATAACTTAGTGTACACTACATAGTAGGTTTTTGCAATCTGTGTTTGGATTAACTTGCTACAAATCTAACTCTTGACAGCCCATGTTGAGCTAATGCAAATGGAAATATTGGAATTTTTCTTCGATCATCCTACCTCTTTATGGAACCAAACAGTGGGACGTTGTGTTCCTTTTTCATGGTTTCGCCTTAAAGAGTGACTGGTTTTGCCTTCAAGCAATCCCACTACCACACAACCTTTGGGTTTTCTGTGACCGATACCCAACTAAATTCCTGCCTTAAACTCATTGAGAGCTGCAAACGAGCCAAGCCGAGCCTTAGCATGTTCAAGCTCGGCTCGGTTAATTATAGGAAGGCTCAAGCTGAAAAATCGGGGCTCGATCGAGCTGGGCTCCTCAATGATTTGCAAAGCTCAAGCTCGGCTTGTCTAAACTCAGTATTATAGGAACGAACTCATTAAAAGGTACTTTAACGCTTTAAGCACCCTGTTCCATCAATCCACCATTCTGACAAACAACGTTTGAATGAGTACATGAATCACCACAAAATGGTTCAAGTCCAGAACATAATAAGATTCCCAAATCCATCAAAGTTCACCAAAGTGAAGGATCTTAACAAAAAAACAGCCACCCACAAGAACAAGTCTTTGCTTCTAAGCATACGAGTACTATCACAAAATAGAACAATCCATCAAAAAAAACCAAATGCCAAATATCTTCAGTCGATAACGTGCCCAAAAGTGATTGTCCGTTTCCCTGTTACTCGCAAAATACCCAACTACCTGATGCACAAGACAAATGAGACAAGAATTAGTATCTACAGTAGCTAGTAGTACTCCATGAAAACAACTAAACAAGGTCAAACATTCATGAATCCTACTCCATCGAAACAACTAAGCAAAGTCACACAAGATAATACTTCTTTTTCCTAGAGGTTCTCCTATATAGCCAGGCCTTAACCTTAATCCTTTTGAAGTTTCATTCACAACAAATACCCAAAAATCCCTCAACTGTCCTGCATCACTCGGCATTGGCCGGATTGGAGGTGGAGGATATTGAAAAAACATACCCCAAAGCGACTAAACACTCCTACCTCATCCTCACATTCTCTAGCCTCCTCCTGTTCTCAACCCTCTGGTTCACTTGCCTAATGCTCTCCCGCAGCTCCCGCTGAAAAAAATAAAGAAAAAGTGTAAACATTGATTGAAATACATGATAACTACAATACAAAAAAAAAAAAAATGTGCAAACCATAGAGCGCTCTAGTTGCTCTCGACTCTTGGCCATGCTTTTAGAGATGTCCTCCGCGTGTTGTCTCTTCATAGCCATCTCTACTGCTCTGGAAATTCTCTCATTGAGTTCCCTCTCCTCCATAGCCTGTGATGAAGAAAAAGCATTTTCTTTAGTTCCGAAATACTTGAGTGGTGTTTGGAAACTAATCGGGTCAAAAAGTAAACAAAAATGGCCACAAAACAACACTTTGGAGGAATCATAATTACCTCTCGTCTACCTTTCCATGTTCGAAGGGTCTGCTTGCATGCCTGCACGACTTCGCAGGCAAGAATAAACAAGAAGGCGACTTCGCAGGCAAGAATAAACAAGTAAACCACGACAAACATATTGTCCTGCTGGTAGAAAACATTAGATAGAAAACACTCTTTAGAGCACGAAAGTGTTTCTTCTTGTGTACAAGTTATTGTCTAATCCAGCAGATGGAACATGCAAGGAATTTCATATTCAACTAGGTGGTAGGCACGAGTACCATGCCTGCTGGTTGTTTTTTCGGGAGATGTATTTTTAATAAAAGTTATGAGCATTTAAATTTGTAAAAAGTAGAACATGAGAAGGTGTTGGAAAGAGAGAAAAGTTAGGGAGAGAGAAAGAGGGTGAGAGGAGATGGAGAGAGAGAGAGAGAGAGAGAGAGAGAAGATTGCATAAAGTGGAGTCCACGTGGAGGTCGGTATGAAAGTCGGGCTAGCACTCTCGGTGCTGGTAGCAAAGACGAGAATGCGCATCTCCATCAGGAATACGAATGCTCAAGTGTTGACGGACTATTGGATATTTTACCCAATCTTTTTTCAGACGATTGCTCTCAAAAAATTTATTCTCGCAAAACAATTCTCCAACCCCTTTAAAACAAAAACAAAAAAATCCACTTTTCCCCTGTTTCCAAAAATGGTATCCACACTAGCGTTAACCTCAGTCCCATGAGTTTGGATAGTTAACACCCAACCCCGCTGGAGAAGAGTGATATGGTGATTTTTTGGGATCCATAATCCCGTGGCCCCGAAAGATTCACATTCCTATACCACGCTCCAAACGATTCACATTCCTATACCACGCTCCAAACGGATTGGGGGCGCTGTTGTCCCTCAAGGACGGCAGGCGTAGCCGTCTATAAATTCGAGGTCCGAGCCGTCTATTTCTACACAATCAATGGCTAAGATTCGCAGATGAACTCTTACTTGAACCGTTGATTGCCAAGATAGAAGGCTTGGATGGGGTGGCAAAGCCTACCGTCCCAGAGAAACAGTTGCGCCCTGGGTCTGCTCCAAACGTGGTATTAATAGCAGAAACAGGGTTATTTTGTCTAACTAGTAGCTTCCTTTTTTATCTCATTCCTTGGGCATCACCCCATGGGTGAACCCCAACACCATACATATCATGATTGTCGATCTATGAGAGGTCAATGAATAGATCTAAACAGCAAATACCAAAGTCTGATTGAAAATACAAACCAAATGAAGGCATGGTCAGTGGTTACAGAAAAGATGCAGAAGAGGGGGAAAAAAATGCAGCTCAACACTAATGATATTGAACGATACAGATATTATTCAGGTAAAGAACATATGGTGAGCCATTTACATCCTCCAACTATAATATGTTCCTTTTCCTTTCATTACCCGAATCCCTTATTCTGATACAGCCTGAAGTTCCTGAATCCAAACACGTCGAATACCTATCTTCTACCTTCAATCGTACAAAAAGACGTAGCTAAAAATGCAGTTCCTTGTCATCAACTAAATGGACGTCATGTTCTAAAAATCATGTTCGTACTTCGAGTTTGAAGCAGCCAAGAGAGCAGCTCCAATCCCAGAACCGTCTTTCGTGTGTTCTATGATTATGTTCTTTGAGATTTCCAATCCCAAAAGCTCCGTGACCGCATCTTTGAGATATCTTCTGTACTGGGGATAGTTCTCATACAAGCCTCCGTCCATGGCTACTACCGTCCTCTTTCCGTAGATTTGACCTTTCGTATCCTCCTCCATTTTTTGAAGTATCCCTACAATGCCAGCACCAGCTAAGCGCCCACCCCGCTTCGCAATAGTGTCACAAACTTCCAATACCATTTTCCTCGCGTTTAAATCGGATTTTAGCTGGTAGGAGAGGCAGAGTGCAAATTGATGTCAATCTTAGAAACTTCCATTACATGCTTTGAAGCAAGAATTATAACCTTCCATTGGCTAAACATCACCAGTAAGTAACAATAAATGCTATATCATCCATCCATATCCTTTTGGACACTTGGGGGACACAAAAAAATGCTCCGGACACTCAGAAACCAGTCGGGGTGATAAACGAGATAGTAGGATCTAGTTACAACTTAGGGAATTCGTAATTTTTGTACGCCAAATGATGGTTTATTGGTTAGAAAGACACGAATGATGAAATGCTTTTCCTTGAAATACTATTGTATAATGATGAATATAATTCACGTTTCACGGTATATGTGGTGTTGCATATTTATACCCAGAGTCTTTTTAAAATTTTGATTATCACCTTATAATATACATACATATTGTCTAAAAATGTGTCCCCCAACCTATTGTGTCCTCCAATCTTTTTTCAAATTTACATGTCGAAGTATCGGTGTCGTGTCACGTGTCCGGGTCGGTGCTACATAGCCGGCATGGAATAAACGTGAGCCAACACTACAACTGCATCATACACAGTTGTCTGATACACCACAAAGGCTATTAGACGAACTTTAGCCGTAATTAGAAGTGAAGTCCTATCTACACTGAATACAAATTGTACTTATCGGGATTTTGAAAACAGAACTCTGTGATGATATATTCTTAGATAAGCAACAATGTGTCTCATTGCTGTACATACAATGCCAAGTCCGTTAGATCTGTTAACTCTGAAGGCAAGCCATTTCTCTTGCAAGAGGTCTCAAAAATGACTGCCAATGGCTTTCCAATTTTCTAAGCTTAATCATTTTCTTAAGCTAAAATTTAGCAGAGAAAGTTCACATGAAGATCAACATTCATTTCTTGCTACATAGATGGTTTACATATTCCTCATGAAATGATCTAAGTGATCCAAAGAGACCACATGAGACAATTTTTTTCTTCTCATCGAAATAAGAAGCTAGGGTAGAAGTGAAGGAGGGAATGAGTAATAGTAGGGTAGGAAAGGATAAATCTTTTTTAGCATTAACATACATTTGGAGGTCCGTATGTTAGCAATGAGATGATTGGAGTAGTATACGATGAATGAGATGGTTGTAGTAAATGAGGCTGCCATTTTTGAAGGCTGGTTAGGATTAGGATTAAAGAGGGAATAGGGTTCATGGAGTGAAGGTGATGATGCAGAAGTGGAGTTTTATAAGGCATGCCGAAAATGCGGTTTATATTGGATATTTGCGTAGGAGTTCCATTTGGTGATAAATGTAGAACTTCTGAACTGAAGTATAAGTTGGCTGCATTTTTGCCATTGAGATTCACATTGAGAATAATTCCATCAGGCACGGGTCCAAATACACACTTGATTTATCTACAATATTTGGACGCTATAATTGTACGAATGTGCAGTCTGTAAACAATCACGTTTCAGCCAATAAAAAGGATAATTTTGCAGGAAAAAAGATAGGATAGTATTCTCTCTCTTGTGCTAGCAAAAGCATCAACATAAGACTACGACACCCACCTCTCTCCCTCTATATAAATCCCATTTTTTCTAACCAATACCCAGATGAAATAAAAATTATCCACCACACTCTTTATGACATTAGCCGTTACATACTTACTCTATAAGTAAATTAAGTACAGTCACCATTCCATTCCAGTAATTGAGAACTCATTATTGTTAGTGGGATTTAGATAAAATAATCATGCATTGACAGAATTTCATTCAATGTACTCTGACATGTAGAAGATGATTTGGTACCTAAATGTGCTATAAGAATGAAGGAACTTAAAGGGTAGAAGACGTCATTGTATGTTGTTAATATAGGCCTCCTGTGAACTAAATAAATTGTTTATATTTCTGAACTTTTGTTAGCTTTGAGTCAATTTTTTTGCGTTTCCAATTCGTCTTGAAGAGAGAAATTTAAAACAAATATCATGCCAAAAGCTAAAAAAAAAAAAATCACCAAAGGAAAAATTAATTTGTTGGATTCGACTGCCTAGTGTCCTAAACATTATGAAGGTAGCTCAATGAGGGACTTACCCCAGCTACATCATATAGTATTGCTTCAACTGCTTCAAGTTCTTCAGAATTGTCCTGTTGCATAGCACATATGTGTGGGGTCCTAGAGGACAAAGTTTGGAGCATATTTAGAATATATGGGATGAATAGAAACATAATGTGTTAGTGGCAAAATTTTAAACAAGTTGTAGGTTCCTACTATGAAGCACTGACACTTCTAACAGCTTGTCGTATCTGAGGACACACGATTGCCTGTAAAACACAACAAGCCGGGGACACGTATGTTTCCTTGCATGTCCAACACGGGCACAGCTACCTCTGAGAAGTGTGGGTGCTTCCTAGTTGGTAAAATATAAGAGAACATATTTCTTCGAATTCTATCCAAGTGTTGTTGCCCTGGTGACTCAAGACAAATGTAAAAGGAAATTCTAGAAATGCTGCAAATGCATTACTCATACGGAAAAGTTAGCAAGTCATCCCATGGGGATTGAGTTTGTCGAAGTTAAGACTCACGATCTAGTGGTCTTCCTTCTGTCTCTGTACCACCTAACTTAGTCTACTGAGAGATCCCCCTCTCGGTCCGGATACATGGGAAATGACAAGATGATTATCAATACCTGAGCACAAATTGACTGGATAATTTCTCCAGGTTAGATTCCCCAAATAAATCACTTGCTTCAGCTATCTTTAGTAGTACTCGTCTTACGATTTCACCAAGGTACATACCAGATATTGTCTTCTCAAATATCTGTTTCCACATAATGCAGCCAAAAAAAATTGAGGTTTGGATAGCTTGCACAATGCTTGAACAACCAATTCAACTTAATTAGGATACAAAAGTATTAGTTCACCTGCTCACCAGGATTGATACTCTCGGCATCCATGTCCCTGTCAAACTGAGTTAAGGGAATACCATTTGAAAATGCTCCCCACTCCGTGTTTATGATCTGAGATCAAGCGCATCAATCAAAACATAGCATTGAACTAAAGCCCATGGTAATTGGTTTGCGTAGGAATTATACGAACCATTCTTCCAGAACAGGAATTGTGGCTTTGTAGCTTAGGTATAGCGTCCACACACTCTACATAGCATGCATTGGTTCCCGTTCCAAGAATGACAGCAACCATGACATCATCATCCCAGTATCTTGCTCCCGCTAGGGTTCCAACAGTATCATTGACCTAAGTTGCGCCAAAGTAATGGTAAATTCCTAATACAATATCCAGCAGATCAGAAAATGATCATAACTCGTGTTGAATTTTGATTCGAGGATCCTTCTATGCGTGAAGCTAGATTTAACTATAACATACCAGGGCAGACACCCGCATATCCACTCCTTGCCTTTCCATAGCTTCATTCAGACATGCTACTACATCTTTTCCAGCCTGTAAAAAGTATTAAATTCTCCAACATAGTTAAAAGAGGAAGAGCTTTAATTGAGGAGAGCTTAAAAGGCTTTAATACACGCAAAATGACATCCGCTAATGTGTATTGCTTCAGTATATTTTGAATTGTTATAATATATCTGTTGCGACTCCAATTTTGTGAACCAAATATGGCATACGGTCCCCGAGAGAAGTAAAAGGATAAAGGAGTTGCCATGATGGCTTTGAAATGGCTGTTTAATAGGAGTGATTCGAAAATTGTTTGTTTTAAGGATTGTAGATACCTCTAATCTATCTCCTCTCTAACATGACAACCTACCTACAGGCTACAGCTAAACCTCTTGTATTTTCACATAAAGTGAACATTAACCTCCTATTTGAAATCCACGTCTCTTCAAACGAAGCCTGACTTCACATATAAGGTCCACATTAGCATTTAAACCGATAAAATCATGTTTACCCCTGCTGAGATGATTGGTACAAGTTACAACAATAAAAAACAATTCAGAAATTTCCTTTTCCCAAGAAGCGTGTATCCTAGTTAGTAGTTACATAGTAAGTTGATACAATTCAAGTTGAAATACTACAAATGGCCACTGTCTATAATATGCTAAGAGAAAAATAAGAATAGCCAACCGTTCCAGAGACAGCAAAACCTTTGGTCCACTTGATCAGTATCCCAGAGTCGATAGATGTCTGCCTAACCGGGAAAGAAAAAGTAAATCCAATTTCCCTTTTCCTTCCATGAGGCAGGTGATATTTTCCACCCTCTTTTTCCGCAAATTTTGCCAACCCAGAAGCTATAAAATCAAACAGCTCCTACACACACCACAACTTACATCAATCAAGAAGCAAAAAAAAAAAAAAAAAAAAGCTAGAAACTTGGTAATTAGAATTTGGGGAAGATGTTGAAACAAACAGACCTCAGAGGTACCAAACATAAGCTCTTTGGGAATTGACACTTGCTCGAATTCAGATGCGATCACGCGCTCATCCTTCCCTCCTAATTGCACTCTCAGCACCCGGAAATTCGTTCCCCCGAGATCCAAGGCATAAAACAATCCTTTCTCATTCCTTGTATAAGAGATAATAACTTGAGTAATTGGAGTACTAATTTTGGAGAAAAATAAAAATACAAAGATCACATCTCAAAATAACTTGGTATAGTGATAAGAGAACCAACAAATTCAGGGTCTACACTTGTAAAATGTACCCATTTCACTCATTTCTCAATGGGTTTGCAAATTTTTTTGATCTTTAACAATTTCACATTTATTACAAAATCAAAGAAATGGAGGAAAAGTGACTCAAAATAAGGAAAAAGAAGGAAATTTGAGATACCCAGTTGGCAAACTATCGACAAAGCTGAGAATCATCTGGAGATCACTGCCGCCGTCGGCGGCGAGGCCGGCGCGCATGTCGGCTGCCATGGCGTCGGCCACGTGGCGCAGGACGGGCAAAGGAGTAGCACACTCTTTCTGCAACTTGGTCAATATTGTAGGGGTAACGGAGACGACTTTACATCGCACGGCCACACTACGACGTGGAATTCCGACCGGTGATCGCGAAACACGGAGAGATCGGACGGCCGATGGACTCGCGGTGGCCGGCATTGTGTGTGGAGAGAAAGATCAAGGAATTTTAGAGAGAGAAAAAAAGGAGTTGGGAGAGATAAAAAGAGAGTTTGAAACAGAGGAGAGAGAACAGGGTGTCACTTGATGGGAAGGTTTTGAACAGGCAGAACAGCCGGTTGTTAACCCACCGTCCAAGTTGGTGTTTTTGTTTTAAGAATTGATATTGTCACCCCACTTTTCTTTATTGACACTCTCTTATTTATCTCTATTAATAAAGTGTAGGTATAATTTTTCCTAATAAAGACAGAAGAGGGAGTGTCAATAAAGAAAAGTGGAGTGTCAATATCAATTCCTTTTGTTTTTCTTTGCTAATTTTTGTTTTCGTGAACAAAATTGCACTCCTTTCAACACATTGATAATTTTATGTTCAAACACATGGTAGAATGAGCCAAAATAAGTACTAATATTTAAAAATTCACCCTTTTCGATAGTAAAAATTCATTAAAAAAAATATCAGCTCTTACTTGTTTTGAATCAAAATGTTTTTTTATCCATTGAAGGAATCGTTTGGATAAAAAGAATGAAATTTATTAATAACTATTTATTTTTTACTATTCGAAAGAATTGTTTTTTTATCAGAAAGAATAAGTTTGTTATGTTTTAGTCCAAAAATTGGGAATTGAGAGTTTTTATTGTTTTTAATTATCCTATTCTGAAAAAGGGTGAATTTGATACATTTTTGGTTAATCTATCACGCGTTTTATCGAACTGATATTGGTTTGGTTTCGGTGAAATAAACATAGGGGTTTATATTAATTTCCAATACATTAGGGGCATCTATTATTAAGGCAAACTTCAAGGGATGCCAGTACTCGTTCTAGTACAACTGACTTCAGAATTTTTTGGTTTTGTCTTTGTTTTATTTTTTAATATTTATTCCTCTCGCTGAGATGAAATTATAATCACCAAAAATTTGATGCAAAATTAATAAATGCAAAGGAAATTGAATAAAAACAAAAATTAAAAAAATTCTTAAGGCAATGGCACTGGAACTTGAAGGTTTTTTTTTTTTTTTTTTCTCTTTTGAGGGAAAAATTGTGAAAGGTGGAGGGGTGAATAAAGGGCGGAGAAGGCGATGTTTGACAACAACATCTCTGCCTTTTTCTTGTTCGGTGAATCTGATTCTGATGTTAGTATGGATGTCTTTTAGTCTTTGATTTGTCCAATTTTCCTGTAAGAAGTATATTCGGTTCATAATTTCGTATAATTCCTATTTGTATGTAAAAGATATACAGAAGATAGCATGTAATAAATAATTTTTGAAAATAGGGTTGAAGTCAAAAGTTTCAAATTAATAATAACATGAGTCATTAAAATGACACATTTATATTACATTACACAACGGTTTTGTAAAAATATCACTCTCATAATTATATTCCGTGGCATGAAGGGTTGGGATTTAATTTCAAGTTTGTGATTCAATTGATCCAACGGTACTTATGTTTTTTTGAGCAATGGAGGGTATGAGATGGAGGATGTTACTTTAGATTGAGATTCTAGAAAAACATTAAGATAAAGGTTGGATAATGTATCAAACTTAATAGCATGAATTAACTTAATAGCAATGGAAGTTACTAAATTACCCTTGTACTCCCTTATATTTTATAATTCCATTTTTCTCTTACTTTCAAAATATCAGGGTGATTTAGTAACTTCACCTAATAGAGACAAAATAAATGAGTGCTAATATCAAAATGGGGAGTGTCAATATCAATTCCCTTCACTTTCAAACTAAGTGTTTCGTTTCCACTAAAAGCAAAGTCCGTTTAATTTTAATGAATATTTTATATTTCCATTGCTATTAAGTTAATTCATGAATATTTTATATTACACGGTTTTGCAAAATTTCCACTCACAATTGTTCTCCATGGCACATTGAAGGGTTGGGAAGTGCTAAAAATAGTTTATACATGTAGGGAAAATGACTTGTCTCGAAATTTGTATTTAGCTCTCAGCCGTATTGGGAAACTCTCCATTATTACATTACACAACGGCTTTGCAAAACGTCTCTCTCCCGATTGTCTTCCGTGGCACAATGAAGGGTTGAGATTTAATTTTAAGTGTTGGTGTTTCTCCGACTATATATATTTGTAAAGTGAGATAGATCGGTTATACCCATGAACCCATCTAAACAACCAAGAAAATGTGGGTGATAATTGGTTGGTCAGATTATTTGTACGCTCATCAATTGATCAATTTTCTATTGTACAATGTTAATGTTAATTACTCCCTCCATCCCAATTTGTCATATTTTTCACTTTTTTAAAAACTTTGTGTAATAGAATTAATCGCGAACTATCAAATAAGATCCATATTGCATATATTTGGAGGTCAACATTAAAAGATACTATAAGCGATCGAAAACTGACACGATTATAAAAAAATTGACAAACAAAATGGGACGGAGGGAGTACTTATTTAATGTAGTCAACACTAATATGATGTTTGTTGGGCCCGGAGTGCCCCCATGGATTTGGTTACACGATGTCACTCCCTGCGGCCGCTCTAAAAAAAGACCTGCGGGTTTTGGTGAGATGGTAAGCACTTGATCCTAACAAGTGGTATCAAAGCCAAGGTCAAGGGTTCAACTCTCTTGGATAGCATGCTGCTTGCGAGCAAGTGCTGGAGGGGGGATTGTTGGGCGGAGGCCAGGTGGGCCAAGTCCACCATCTTGCCGGGGTGGAGGCCAGGTGGGCCGAGTCACAGTTGACATGTTGGCGCTTGGGCGCGATAGGGAATAAGGAAATAAAGTTGCGCATTCACTAACACCTGCGGATTTTGGTGAGATGGTAAGCGTTTGATCCTAACAAATGCTATCAGAGCCAAGAGGTCATGGGTTCGAGTCGCGGGAGCGTCATCGTGAGGGAGGGATTGTTGGGCCCGGAGTGCCCCCATGGATTTGGTTACACGATGCCACTCCCTGCGGCCGCTCTAAAAACAGACCTGCGGGTTTTGATGAGATGGTAAGCGCTTGATCGTAACAATGTTCATCAATCATCACCAAAGAAGGTCCTGCCAAAAGCCTGCACATTCATGGCGAACAGCACAGGTTGTAACAGTCTCAGTGGTCCTGGGCAACCAATATTCAACCTTGTTCAATTGTTTGGTGAGAGCTAAACTCTACCTTCTACAAGCTACTCATTTGACAGTGAACATGCTTTTACGCACGAGACCTGGTACAAAACATGAAAGAAAAACATGAAAGAGAACATGAAAACATATCCGGTATACTATTTCAAATAGTATACCGGACGGATCTCATCCGTCGAATGTATTTTCATGTTTTTCTTTCATGTTCCATACACATTCTCTTTACCCATAACAAAACAACAAATCAATGGACTGCAAACATGTGAAAAAGGCCCCTTTTCATGTGGCGGTTGAGCAAGTCACGAGTGAAGCAATAATTTTATGTAAAAGTGGTTTAAAATCTTCACAAGCTCAAAACATGTACTAAAACTTGACTTTTGTATTGGGTTAAATATCAGCTTGCCCTTTGAACTACTTTTTTTTTTACTTTCCCCTTAAACTATTATTTTCTTTTTTATGAAGGACAAATCACGTTTTCGATTCAAAATTTGTGACGGAAACTGTTAATCATTTCTTTTTTGAAGTGATGAAAAGAGAGAGAGGCTAATATGGAGTATGGACATTTCGTATACCTACAACAATGAAGCCGACTTGATCAATTTTTAGTACTCTATTTTTAGTATTATTATTTTTGGATTGCTTGTTGGAAGTCTTGTAGGAAATCCTGTAGGATCTCCCTTGAAGAAAAGAATAGAAAAAGTCGTGTAGGAAGTCCTGCTGGATCTCCCTTGAGGGGAAAAAAAAAAAAAACAATTGTTACTACATGGGAAGTCTTGTAGAAAAAAAAACCCAAATCCTGTAGGATCTCTTGGTAATGTCATTCATATTGTACCTAAGCCAAAGCTAGAGAGAGAGAGAGGTCGTAGGAAGACGGGATGTACATGTAGATATGTATATTAGTAAGTGAAAGACATTCGTACCCTCGTTGCTAACTTTTCCATCCAAACCTTGGATGGAATGTGCGTAATTGACCAAGTAAATAACTTTTACATAGTTGAAGGAGCAAGTAAACATTTTTAAGATAGTTTAAGGGCAAGTAGATATCTAACCTCTTTTGTATTTAACCAAATTGAAATCAAACAAGCCCTCGTTGGAGTTCAACTCAAGTAGTATATATGATGGTTTAAACATCATAAGTCTATCTAACCAATAAGTAGGTAGTTACAAACTGCCGCCGGTGATAGGCGGAGTCCTTTACGAAGCTAAGTTGTCACTATAAAGCTTTAGCCTACACAGCAGAAACACAGATACAATCAGAAAGATTCAACAGTAAGGGGGTGTTTGGGAGCCTACTTTTCAGCTTTTGATTTTTGACTTTTTGGTTTTTTTGATTTTTGGCTTTTGGTCAGAATGAGTTTTGGATGTGGGAGAAGTGTTTTGGGAGAAATGTGCAGAATGTGTTTTGGAAAGGAAAAAAGAGAAGTAGAAATCAAAAAGTAGGTGAAAACCAACTTCTCACTTCTGGCTTCAAAAGAGAGAAACGGAGAAGTTGTTTTCCTTCCAGACGGCCAAACAGCAAGAAGTTGAAAAGGGGAAACCGAAAAGTCAATAAGCAGGCGGCCAAACAACCCCTAATAAAGGAACGAAACTAGTAATACGAAATGTCCTCTCCGCTAGAGACTTCCACCGCCGCCGCCACATGAAGCCCCGCCACCATAAACTTGAGACAAAACTTCCACATACACGACATTTGCCTTACTCCCATCCACTGCTCGAAATGAACACAATTTTTACCTTACTCCCGCCCTGCCACATGAATTTTTATCTCTTCACCGGAAACAATAAGTAAGTAGTTTACGACTAAACTTGACGAGATTAAAAAAGGTTTGTTTAAGCAAACATAAGTCGAGCTCGAGTTATTTTTTCATTGAATTGCAGAAAGGTAATAATGATAGATATGCCGGAAAATTCGCAAGTAAAATCTTTTGCACACTGTAATTTGACAAAATTATTATTCACTCTCATGATTAATTTTTTTTTTTAAATCAAAAGATGACTTATTTTACTTATTTTATTCTGTAAATGAGGGGGCTAGAGGCCTGAACATCAGCCAAAGCTAGGTCTAAGAATCACGAGGGGGAATTCTCCCGACGACTTTCCTTCCTAGCTAGCATATAATAGATAATAGGAAATGCTTAGTTACCGAATGAGCTACCCTATATATACTCACGAAAGATGTGAGAAAAATAACAGAACTAAAAAAGTATGATGCAAATCTAATGCAATCGATCCAAAACAACCACAGTCTGAATAGGTCTTGTTCCGAGTGAGAACTTGGACAATTGTAAAGGATCACCTTCCACTATAACTCAGAGAGAAATTCCAGCCCATGGTCATTTGTAGAGCGTGGCGGAAACCAATGGCTTCAACAATGTGTGCAGAATGGAAGCACAAAAAAAGATTCTATAACCACCTCAACTGTTGAGCCCTCTGTGTTACGCACAATCAAGCCTAAACCACAAATAATTGATCTTTTATCAACTACACCGTCAACGTTGATTTTACTAATAGCCGACGAGAGGGCTTAGCCCAAGTCGTGTTCCTTGTTGAGGCGGAGGTTGCCCTGTATCCTTTTCCAGATTTTGAATATCAATAAATTCACGCCAACCTTCCTATGCATCTTCTAAAATAGCCGTAGGAATCCAAACATGTCGCTCAAAATAAAATTTGTTGCTCTCTCATTCCAAAAAAAAAAACTAAAATATAAATACTGCAAGTGCTATCAGTTCCGATTGCTTCCATTGCCATGTGGTCGCAAGGAACACGAGGACCACTAAACCACCATTGATAGAAGGTGATGACAAAAGATCTGAATTTGATGCAAAGTAAAAAAAAAATACGTTCAATAGTCTCGCGCTCCTTATGAAACTTGGAACATCGGGATTGATGTCAATGCCTTCGCGATGCAAATTTGATTACAAACATCTGATTGTGCAATACGAATGCCTGATTGAACGTCTGATTGTATGTTATGATCCCATTGAGGAGTCACTAGTGCGGTAGTGCCCAACGTGTCGTTCTATGTCATTTGCGGAAATAGTCATACTTCCATTTCCAAATTTGTTAATTCTCATATGCAAAATGAACTAAATTTCACAATGATGATGAAACAATTGCTTCCTAAGGTTTCATATTCGAAACCTCTTTGGTGTTTTCAATTCTTTTGAAGCTATCCGATTGGTATTGTTAGATAAATTGAGGTGCACAGAATCTAATCCGGACCTGATTAGCAAAAATAGTACAAATTATTTTCTTCTTATTAATAACAATGATTTTCTCACGATTTATCTTGCTAAGAAAATAAGTATGTCAAATAGGCAGAGTTAGCAGAACTTTTGCAATCGTAATTATGTGGCTTTGGTCACTTACCTTTTTTTTTCATTTTCAAAAATTATTTTCAAAAAGATTCTTTATTTTTCCAATCGTTACTTATATTTTTCTCTCCACTCATTACCTCATTATTCTCATTTCTTTATCTATCTGTCTTCAATCATTACCTCATCATTCTCATTTTAAAAAACCCAACCAAACACTGTCTCAAAAATTCTTCTCAATACCCATCCAAACACAGCCGCAGTTTTGGGGATTCTAAAATTTTTTCTTAGATCGACGAGTAAGATGGGTCTGAAAAGAAAGACAAAATTGCTGAGTTTTCCCAGATGTCGCATTGTTAGAAGTAGGGATGCTCAAGAAAACCGGTGAACCGTGAATCCGGTCCGGACCGAACCGATCCGCATGTTTTGGATTTTCCGGACACGGATTCAAAAAAAAAAAAAACATGACTAGCGGTCCGGAAACGGATTATGATTTTGAAACCGTGGATTAACCGATCTGGACCGTAAGATTTTTATTATATATAATTTTTAAATATATATACATATATGTGTGTGTAGATAAATAATTTTATCACTTTTATAAATATTGTCAATTTGATATTTTGATATGAAGAGTTATACTGTTATCTTCTATAAAATCTAGGGGGTAAACTCTTATATAGAAGTCTTCTATTATCTATACTCGTTAACTTGCAGAATTCTAAATCTAATCTCACTAATTCGCCTACCTCCAGTCCAATCGTTGTCGTCGTCCTCCTCCTCCTCCCCTCTCTCTCTCTCTAAAAAACTTGGACCATGCACACACATAACGCATTTGGAGTGTTTGTTTAAACGTTGAGTTTGGGTTCTGAATGAGTTAATATTTTTTTTAGAATAAGTTGAAAATCCGTGGATAATTTCGGAACCGATTCGTGACTCGCGGATCAGATTGGAACCAAACTGTGAGACTTTTGGATCGGACACGGATTTTATTTTCAAAAAACCGTGACTCACGGATTAGGATTGGATTCGTATAAATCCGGACCATGAGCACCCCTAGTTAAAAGTCACCTTTAAAATTTGTCTTTATTTAAAAAAATTTGCGTTTGTTAGTTTTGAGTCAATTTTTTGTGACTTATCAGTTTACCTTGACTAAATGAGCTCAAAGTGCTGAAAGTTGATTCTTTCCTAAAAAAATTGAGTTTAATTTTTAATTTTTTTTATTCCTCCTGCTAAGGCGAATTAATAATTCTAAAAAAATTTGACGCATAGAAACGGAAAAAAAATAATTAAAAGTCAGGTCAATTATAACGGGAAAGCCGTCAACACAGACATTGGAGCTTTCCATATTTGTACTGCTACTATTTTTATGATCTTTTGCACTACTTTACTAGTACTAGTACTATTTTTATCTTTTGCCGCACGGCGTAAAGTAGCATCGTCACTCGAAATTAGCGGCGCCAAAACCCTAATCTTCCCCGCCTAAAACCCTAATCTTCAATTCCAATTCTTGGTGGATTCTTTGCTCAATTGCTCTCTCGTATATGTACTTGATCGAAAATATTCGCCATAAAGATTCTTTCTTTGAGGAAGAATAATAAAGATCAAAGATGTCACAGAATAACAAACTGGAAGAAGATTCAAATCAGAACCCTCGAGTTACTTGGGAAGGTTGCAGTGTCTTGCTCGACATTAACGACGGCGACCGTCTGGTTTTCGCCCGTCTCACGGCCGCCTCGTAACTCTCTCTCTCTCTCTCTCTCTCTCTATATATATATATATATATATATATATGTATGTATGTATTTTTTATATATGCGTATGTATATGTGTAGACATCCGGGCACACGCAATGGGTGTGCAAATTGGGAAAAAAAGAGGGTCAATATAGGATTAGGGTGGTAATTTTTTTTCTTCTTATTTACAGTTTTTTTAGGTAGTTGAAGGGGTAATTTAGGAAACTAAGTGTGAGCCAGCCTATGCTGATGCCTAAAGTTCATCTTATGTATATGTGTGTATAATGTGATTTATTGATACTGAATGGAATTTGCAGGACTTTGACAATTGGAAATAAGAAGTATCCCCTGCAGCCACTGATTGGTTGTCCTTTTGGTTCTTGGTTTCAAGTTGAAAATGGAAAGGAAGGGCAATACTTATCTCGCGTTCTTCCAACTTCTGGAGGTTTGATTCTCGATTTCTGCTTTTGTTTCATTCCTTTACTTGTCCCTTGTTTTATGGTATTGCATAGAAAGTGTCGAAATTGACTGAGAAGGGAAGCATCTTTTAGTTTTGTTTGATTTGATTGAATGTGTTTTGGTGGACAAATGCTGCTGAACTAACTAGAAGACCCAAGTTTTTATTCCTCCAAGCTGCAATTACATATTTATTTGGTTAAATTGAGACCTAACAATTAGGCAGTTTCTTATTATCTCGAATTTCTCCATCACAAAATGACTATATTCACTAGTTTTGTCCCCACATTATGGGCATTATATATGACGTCTGTGTTGAACTTTCACTAATCAGGTGATAATGTTGTGGAAAAGGGGGATTGCAGAATAAAAGATGAATCCAAGGACAACCGAGCATTAGTTGATAATAATACTGCCCAAAGTCTCTCTGGTGAAGATATTGATTCAATGCGAAGGTTAGAAAGTTACGCTACATTTTAATTTATAGCCTCTTGTGCAGAACAATCGCATTTTGTAGCCTTTTGAGGGGCGTAAGGTTGAATAGCGTTAGCGCTCTCCAAGAACAAGATGGTAATGTGAAGCTCAAAACACCTCTAGAAGTGCCTGCATTCATGGTTTCTCCTCATGCATTTTTTCAGTTTTCACTCAAATATCTAATAGGTCGAACTTACAATGCTTATGTTGATGTTTGATAAAGATATCTGTTTAAAGCTGTTGTCTTTCTGTGGTATGCATTAAAGGTTTTGTTCTTGTTTAGACTAATGCTTCTTATCTGTTTGAGGTCTAATGTGTTATTTGTTGATGCTCGTTTAATTTTTTGGGCAAACTTCACTTGTACCCCCTGTGGTTTGGGCCATGTGTGGTTGTGCCCTATGGTTCATTTTGTTGCATCCGCATTCCGCACCGTTGGTAGTTTTTAAAAGTGTACCACATCCATATCAAAATTCAAGTTAATCGGAAAATGAAAACCTCACGGTCGATAGAATTTATGTTGAAGTAAATTTTCAAATCTAAAGTTATCTTTCATTTTCACAAGAACCTGATCACTAAGTTATTGATGTCTGATCGGCATGATTTTTTACAAAGATGCCCTACTCTTTGACTAATACATTATGAACGGTTTGGATTAAATTTTTAATATATTGGTTAGATTCAAGAGGCATGTGAGGTACATCTTTGTTAACATGGATGGCAATGGGTGCATCTGCACTTTTTTTTGAAACCACAAGGGGTGCGGATGCAACAGATTGAACCATAGGGGGTGTAACAGCACATGGCTCAAACCACAGGGGGTGTAAGTGAAGTTTGCCCTATTTTTTTCTATGGAAGCTAATGCGAGGCGGATGCTTGTTCTGTTTACAACTAACCGGAAATAGTTGTTTTGTGTACAAATTTGGACGAAGCCATATGCTTTGGTAGTTTAAGTTTCAGCATTTGTAAGGTGGTTTTTTAATCTGGACTTAAGAGAGATAGACTTATACATGACAAAACTTGGAAGAGAGAACTTTGAGTTTGAACTACTGAAATATCTTTCGTTTCTTTTAAGTAAGTGGTATTAGGTCAATTCGTGGTCAATCAGATTATAAATGTGTTTTAGCTATTCTGTTTGTTTAGACGATCTATAATATATGAAAAGCAAGCAGCAGCCACCAATTAAAAGCTGCCCTGATGATATCATTCTCCTACATATATGTTAGCCATCATTTATCTTCTTTAAATGTTTAGTCACAGAAAAATTGGTTAATGAAGGGCTTTGATACAGACAGGGTGCTACCGGAGATGAAATAGTTCAAGCTCTCATTGCGAATAGTGCAACATTCGAGAAGAAAACATCATTTTCACAAGTGAGGTTCTATTAGGTGCTTGAATATGGGATAACATCAATGGAAAATTTATGCTGAAATCTTGTGAATTGCAGGAGAAGTATAGACTAAAGAAGCAAAAGAAATATGCACCCAAGGTACTTCTGAGGCGTCCTTTTACTCGGAGGTAACTTGTAGCTCTCTTTTGTGGCCCTCAGAACAATTTCTAGGGAATAAATTCTCTTGAACATAAAAATTTAAAGGCCATGGAGTAGCCATATCTTGGTTATGAACTTATAATGGTTTTTTACCCTGATTTCCACTCTATCATTCTGGCCTATATTACTTTGTGGCATAAACGTCTCTGTGAAACTCTATGGGTCTTGAGAGACTTGTTACCTTCTCTCACACTCGTAAAATACTGTTTTGAATCCTTTCACTAACCTAAAACCACCACAAAACTTGTTGTGAGGCAACATTTTCTTATCTCTAACCAGCAGGGCAAGTCCTTTTAGGCCATTTATTTGATGGTTATTGTTTTTGTTTGCTGACTTGTAATGTTCTTTTCCTTTCAGTATATGTGAGACATACTTCAAGAAATATCCGGATAGAATTGGGTAATAATAACGCAACTCTTGACTTTATGATATTTATTTCATTCGTTTGGAGCTTTTAAGTGAGTTTCTCGTAGTCCAAACAAGCCTGTGCAGACTGTCATTCTATTCGATTGGGAATGTGTTTTTCTCTTTGAATATATTTTTTGTGCATTGCCTAGTTTTGGTCCTTGTTATTTGTGCATTGCCATCATATTAAGATATACCCTCTCTCGCTTTAAAAATAGATGATTTAGAATCGAATCCGTGTTAATATGTTTGACTCTTTCAGATTCTTGCGGGTGGACACTTTATCTCTTCTTCTCTCCATGGGGAATGTTGGTGCACATTCTGATGTCCTTGTGGTGGATATGGTTGGTGGTATTCTTACTGGTGCTGTGGCTGAGCGTTTGGGAGGTCAGCTCTTTCGCTTCTTTACCACAATTTACCACTCTTTACTTGCTCCCTTAGGGCTTATGTACTTGTCTGAGTATCTTTACTTAACTACTACCCTAAGTCCATGCTACCAAGTCTTTTTTTTTTAAAAATTTCAAGCTTCATTTGATTTTTTAGTCCCTCAATATGTCATTATAAAGTGTTAGGGACTAGAATAGGCTGCCCAACTTGCTTTTTGTGGAATAGTTGCTACTCCATCTCTTAAATAAGGAAACTATTCATTTTGTCAAGAATTTTCAGGACTCTAAATATTCCAATTTCGAAATAGGTATTTATGGTACTTGTTTATTTAGATGAATTTTCTTGATCTGTAATCAGCAATGTTTGTAAGATTGGATATGTCAGTGTCCATGTCCTTCTAATTCTTAGCAAAAATGATTGGCACTACGTGTTACAACTACCCTATGAATCTACCCCAACCCCCAACGAGAAGAAATAAATGGAAATCGGGGAATATAGTTGTTTATGTCATAGTCTCATAGGTGTATTTCAAAGTTAAATGGAGACTTGCTTGATCTCCAATACTCCAAACCTATATCTATGCTACCCCATTCATGTTGTAATTGAAATGAGATATGAGCAATACAAAAGGCATTCTTTGTTGATTGGCTACTCGATGCAGATATGGTTGCATGTTTTTTTGGTAATTCAGCTTGAATATGGTTGCATGTTGGTACTTGGAGAGGCTTGATAGACAAGTGGCGAAATCAGCCAGCGGTGGATTGGTCTGCATATGGTTGATGCGAAATGGCCTGACGAACAAGGATCATCGGTCTATAGACCCATGGGCACCAGTGATTTTTGTCCCAATTCCTTCGTTCGGGCCTCCGAATCATCAAATTTGCCGTTTTGGAAAATAATTGAACTGCTAATTACTCCGTCAATACAGCTCCGTTTTGACCTAGGTTTTTGGCAATAATTATCTTTTTCCATTTTTGGTAATTTCTTATTTTATGCTTGGTTGGCAAGTGTTGCCTTTTCCGGTTATTTCCTAGGGTTTTTCTTAGCCTATATATTGCTGATGTAAGCCCTCGGGCTAGACAGTATATGATTGATTGATAAAAACTTGAGTCTTTTACAGAGTTTGTCTAAATTTCTAGTTCGTAATCGTCCTTGTTCATTTCTTCCCTATACGCTTCCCTGCATCACTACTGTAGTTGTCTTAGAGCTGTACTTTGATGGTGCTTTGTAGACAAATTTAATGGAAAGGTGACAATATGGTTGCACTGTTGTGTAATTGTTAAATGACATTGTTGTCTCAACAGGTACAGGTTATGTGTGCAATACGTATCTTGGGCTTACACCATATCCTGTGGATATTGTCAGAATGTTCAACTTCAGCAGTGAAACTTGCAGAAGGTGCGTCTTGTTTAAAGCTTCTAATTTTTGAAGTGCAAGTATCTTAGACCGCCTACCCTATTTCCTCTTTATGAGAGCTTGTTGACATTTAGACGGATGCTAACCAGTGTTATTGGTCCAGGATTGTGCGGTGTTCACTCGCTGACCTTTGCTGTTCTGAAAACGGAACTTTTGTGCCAGTCAGCCAACCTGGGGAACCCTGCAACATTAAGAGTCAATCACAAGTAAGGGATAATCAGCACATTGATTCTTATTATCTCACGGTTTTCTGATATCATCAGGGGGCCATGTCATGCAGGAAGAAAAATCTTCTATGTCCTCAGTAAGCAAGGATGAAAGTGCAATTTCTTCTGAAAGCGGGATGCTGGATCTTGTGGTGGAGACATCTACCTCTCCTGTTACTAAAGCATCCAAAACTCCAAAAGCTGGAGAGAAGGCATCACAAGAGGCCATCAGCTTTTGGAAAGAAAATGGGTTTTCTAGGTTGGTTGCTATTTTGATGATCTTTGTGGTTAATATTCGAAAGGCATCCCTTAGCTTACATTCTTATTGTCCTTTGTGCAGTCTAATAATTGCAGCTCCGGATGTGGATGTTTGGAGCATTGTCAAGGAACTCCTCCCATTTCTATCATTTTCAGCTCCATTCGTAATTTATCACCAATATATTCAGGTGGGGGACTTTGATTTCCTCATATTCATATGATATTTCTTCGTAATATTGCAAGCTTTTTTGCTTCTTTCTGTGCCTTTTTTGTGCTGGAAGATGTGGTTCATTTAACTTCAGTTTTTAGCCATGCTATGATTTAGCTTATATTTTCTTTTTCCGGATAAAAGCTTTACGTAGGTTGTAGGGTTTTAACAAACAAGGATTACATTGGTAATCCAGCACAGATGTGATAATTCTTCATTAACAGTGATGATGATCTTTTGTTAAATTATATTTCCAGATAGTTTTTATATTTGTTCTTTCTTTTAATGAGTTGACATGCTCTAATGAGTTGGCACGGAAAGATTTTCACGTTTTGATGGTTTCTACAAGTAATTATCTTTACCCTGTTGACCAAGTTGTGACCCTCGGCAAAATTCTCATACCTCTGCACAGCCAGTGATACAGTCCCAAGGTTACATAGCATACTGAAGCTCCAACTATAAGATCTTTTCAACCACCTTCCACCGAGAGCGCACACACACACACTGGGTTGCCTATGCTCTCATCTCCCCCACCTTTAGGATGTCTGGGCGGCTGGCCCATCTCCATGCCTGCCGCCTACCGTAGGCCACCACAACCACCTCACCTCCACCGACCAGTCCCAATAATTGAGCTCTAACTGGAGAAATTATATGTACCAAATTAACTCGCTTCCAAATTCATAAATTTTCGGTCATTAACTTAAATGTTAGGAGACTGTCCTTCTTGTTATATGTATCATGGGCTTGTTTTGGGCATTGGGACTCCAGTTGGTAGAACTACAGCTTTTCTCTCACACAATATATTGTCCTCGAGGCGAGAATATAAGTAATGATAATTCATGCTCTTCATTTTCTGCTCGATTGCAGCCTCTTGCCACGTGCATGCACAATTTACAGCTGGGGAAGATGGCAGTTGGTTTGCAAATTTCAGAACCCTGGCTTCGTGAATATCAGGTTTTTCAGATTTTCTAGTTGTATATATCTTTGTACTCTTTTTCGGCTATTCTTATGATGTTACAGCTGTGATTTTTGTTTGGAATGATCTACATGTGCAAAGGAGGTAGCGTGCACTACTTTCTTCACGTGCTTAGAGGAGAATCTTAAGTTCACTTGCTAAGGTCTTAATTGGCGAGTGTTCAGTAGGGAATATAAGCAAACCTCAATTGTCTTAGAGTAGCCTCACAAGAACTTTTGCCATGTTTGATAACCGGTGTAGGAGGGTGTGTTGGACTACGAATCCCTTGGGCCCATTAGTCCGGTGTTTGATTGTACTTTTGGAGAGCCGAACTTTGAATAGATGATGGGATTAACAAAGGCAGAGAGGTGGAGTGGGTTTCATAGTCCAATCCGCCCTACTCTCTCTCTCTCTCTCTATCTATCTATCTATATATATATTTATATATGCGTTTTCACATTAATCTCCTTAACTCACTCAACCAAAACAAACACGGTAACATCCCTAAACAACCCCTACTTCCAACCATCAACTTCATTATTATTCACTCTTCACTACCAATCCCAATCCCCTCCAACATATAACACGCATCAAACCGACTTAAAAATATGCCATCTCCAGTTCATCCTTGCATATTTTCTTATTTCATGTTGTCATATTATTTTTCTCTGCTTGCTTGCTCTCTCTGTTAAAATAAAAACTACTTATAAAACAGCTATGTGACTCGTTCTGGAGTTTGCAAATGTGGTCCACTGTCAATATTTTGCAACTCGAGGTGGTTGTGGGCAATGGGCATTCTGAATTTTCTTAAGATGCTTTCGCGTATAGTTCTTGTGAAAATAAAAGGCTGTCTTGTGCATCCATCTATGTACCGAGCCAATTCTTGATCTTTTCCTGATATTTTATTGCATTTCTGGAGCTTAATTAGTGAGATTTTTTTTTTTGGGTAAATAAATTAGTGAGATTTACTTTTGTGCCTTTGGGTATCGTGTAGGTTCTTCCGTCAAGAACACATCCACAAATGCAGATGAGTGCATTCGGTGGTTATATTCTAAGCGGGACTAAGATACGTATTGAAGACCAGCTCCAACCGAAGTGACTTAAATTTTCCTCACCTTCTCAACTTCATTTTTTTCCCCCTCTTATTTGTCTGGCCGGCAATACCTTAACTTGTTATGTACACTAGCTATTTCTCTCAGAAATAGTGTACACTAGCTTTTTCAGTTTTGTTCCATTTTTCAGTGTTTCCATCTGAGCAATAAACCGTGCTCTAACATTGTTTGTATGTCAATTCTTTCGTCCTTATATGTAACACTGCAAGGCTGAACCTGTGTGAGGAATAAAATTTTGCAGTGAATCGCGTTTGCTATAATTTTGTGTCTTTAAGGGAATTACCGTATCTTGTTCTTGTTCTTGTTCTCACAATGATTTTTGTTCATACCCATGGTGGGGAAACGTACAATAGTGAGACCGGAGGTTTCATCTACAGAAAATCCTAATTATATAACAAAAAATCTTTGTGAGAAAATTAAAATCTGAGGACAGACCCGCTAGGGTCTCACTTTACGTGGTATGCTGAATTCTTGAACGGATGAGAGAATTTGAAAGCTGAAACCTCGGAAAGAAATTGGTATAAATGTATTATGTATATACAGCTCAACAGTATCTTCTAACTTAATAGATTATTCTCTCATTCAAATTTTCAAAAATTTCGCAAGTGGTGGCTAGCATGCGGTAGAGCTCTTTGATACCCCCACACTGCATCCCGGATCGAGTCCCATTTTAATTTTCAAATAGTTTTTTCCCACCCATCGTCCACAAACTTATCAGTCAATAGAATACTGAACATTACCTCACACACACTATCCTCTAAACCCCGTACAACAAAATGGGTACTAACAGATGCAATCATCAAGGCTTCCGCCTCCGCTCCATTCTAATACACTCCCTCTGGATCACTGCCGTCGGCATCCTCCTCTTCCGCCTCGCCACTGCCGACACCCAGAAAAACCACCTCTACGTACACATGTTTTCCATTTCCGGTGCTGCCCTTGCCACCGCTCCTTGGGTTTTTCAGTTGCTTTTGTCGACAACAATTATGGTGTTGTACCATGCTGATGTTTGTGATTTCACCTGGCTCGTCGAACCAGCATCGTCGAATGACGGTAGGAGGGAAGATGATCATGACATTGAGGGAGGAGGGAATATGATCTGGCATGGATTAAGGTTTAAACGTGAAACAACCACAGGTCCTAAACTGCTAAGGAACAGAACCATTTGATTAGTTCGCCTTAAGTTGAAACCGAAGAATTGTAAATTCTCTCTTTCGTTACTTTGACTGTTCATATTTTCCCATTCTCTCTTTCGACATGATCTTTATCTCTTCATTCAATCTTTTATTCAACTCTAATCAAACACAATATAATCGTGAATCATATAATTCTTATCTATTTTTTTATGGACTCCACACATGGTGGTGACGGTATAGTCAGACTTGTGCGGTCGGCTGACCCGGCCCATGGGAAGAAGTTAATTAAACTACTACTAATACTAATATGCTATTCGTTTCTATTGGCTAATAGTATATATGACCCCCTTAAAATTTGTTCATGACCCCACCTAACGTGCAACTACAAAGGTAATTTTTTTTAAAAGAGAAATTTAATTAGTCATCCTAGTTGGTTTGAAATTTAATTAGGGGTGTTGTTCCGAAAATTTACTTATGTTTTCATCCTAGTTGGTCTGAATCGAGGAATGCGGCAACATTGATCCGCCTATCTGGGAAAAGGCCTACATGACATAATAATAAAATGGCAATAACGGGTTCAGAGCGGTAGGCAACTGATCCGCGCTGCGGCTCCCTTAAAAATTTGGCCCGCGCAGCAATCATAAAAGTGTGCAAATTTATCTTAATCCCTTCATTCAATCTTTATGAATTTGGCCTGCGCAGTGGCTCCCTTAAAAATTTTAACCATGATTGTTAGATCAATGATTTTTGGATGAAAACATAAAGAACTACGGCAAAAATAATTTATATTTCATCCCAAATATCTTTACCATATAGGCAAAGAATTTTAGGAGGAATATATAAAGAATTTCGGATGAAAACATAAAGAATTTTTTCGGTCTCGTACCTTTCTGGTTTTTTGGTGTTTTCAAGGCATTCAAGTAGAAATTTAATTCCTTTCCTTTTAACACAATCATTAATGTTACACTTACACCCTCTGAGTTACACATTGGGTTACACCCTACCTAGATGTCCGACACGTGTCCCCCCTCTCTCCCTGACTTTCTCTCTCTCCTACACATGTTGGACATCCGGGTAAGGTGTAACCTAGTGTGTAACCCAGAGGGTGTAAGCATAACATTACTCTAACACAATTATGGAAAGGAAATTAATAGAAACTGAATCCCGTCAAATTAGAGATATGATAATCTCGAATATTTTGGAAATACTAAATGTCTATATGTACAACTGATTAAGGAAAATCTATTAATAAGAATATAACGGTCCGATTATGCAATGTTGGCATGTAAACATAAGTATTCAAATCTCTCAGGGATCAAATCTCTCAGGGATCATAAACAAGTTTCCAAATATGATGACCAATTAAATTTCTCTAGTTGAATTAAATTTCTCTAGTTGAATATTGTACTTCAAACTTGAGAAAGTTTTTGACCCCGTAAAATAATATTTTTTGGGGTCGCCACTGCCCACACATCCACTCTATCCTCGTGTTGAATCCCATCTTCAATCTTAAAAGTAGGGTGGTGATAATGCCAAAATTGTTTTTGTTAGTGCTAAAGTTGCAGTACCATTCGATGTAGGCAAAGGAGTGCAAAATTGTTTACCCTCACAAAACCCTCACTCTGAATGGTGTAAGCGTATCATTACTCTAACACAATTATGGAAAGGAAATTAACAGAAACTGAATCCCGTCAAATTAGGGATATGATAATCTCGAATATTTTGGAAATACTAAACGTCTATATGTACAACTGATTAAGGAAAATATATTAATAAGAATATAACGGTCCGATTATGCAATGTTAGCATGTAAACATAAGTATTCAAATCTCTCAGAGATCATAAACAAGTTTCCCAAATATGATGACCAATTAAATTTCTCTAGTTGAATATTGTACTTTAGACTTGAGAAAGTTTTTGACCTCGTAAAATAATATTTTTTGGGGTCGCCACTGCTCACACATCCACTCTATCCTCGTGCTGAATCCCATCTTCAATCTTAAAAGTAGGGCGGTGATAATGCCAAAACTGTTTTTGTTAGTGCCAAAGTTGCTCTATTCGATGTAGGCAAAGGAGTGCAAATTTGTTTACCCTCACAAAACCCTCACTTTGAATGGTGGGAAATGTGTGAGGTCCATCACAAATTAACACCATAGTTATCAAAAAGTGTATTTTTTTTTAAATTATCAAAAGTATATTGATTCCGTGAATCCCACACATTTTCCACCGATCGTGGGTTATTTGCCCAGCCCATACCCAAAGCCCAGCCCATACCCTTCCCGCTGTTTTCTGCTCTCAAAACCCTTCCTTTCCTCTCCCCTACAAAACCTTCCTTTTTCCATTTCCTTCTGCCCTTTGATCTCTCTCCAATTTCCCTCCAACACTCAAACTCAAAAACCTCTCTCTCTCTCTCTCTCTCTCTCTCTCTCTCTCTCTCTCTCTCTCTCTTGGCGGACACCGATGAAGACCCCCGTCGTTCA
>JAXBDA010001126.1:0-61167 GCA_036023075.1 Gaultheria prostrata | reverse complement strand
TATCATTGCCGACACAAAGATGTCATCGGCGAAAGTTTTAACTTTTGCCGATGAACATTATGTCGCCAAAAGTTCCCCTTCAGGACTATCACCAACACGAAAATGTTGTCGCCAAAATATTCAACTTTTACCGATGCACATTTCATTGCTAGAAAAAAATTTCATCGGCAAATATTTCCCGCCAACCTTGCTTTCGCCGACTACATTGGTGACACATTTATTTCCGTAGCCAAAAAGTTTGTATTTACCGACACAAACTACTTTTTCATCGGCGAAAGCATTCTTTTGCCGACCAAAAATACATTGCATCGGCAATCTGGTCGTCATTGGTGCATTTTCTTGTAGTGAACACACCGCTCACCTACCGCCCTTCGGAGGGGAGGCCGTGCGCCTCCCTCCGGACTCTTTGATTCCGGCCTCCCCTTCCCCCCGTTTTACTTGTTTTTTCCCCTTGTGTTTCTCTCACAGTAAGACCCCTCCGTCATCGACCGCCACAGCCGCCACCGCCAACCTTCGATTTCCTGCAGTGGTTGACCTCTGTCCGGCGAGGATCCTTTGAGTTGTTTGTTTTCGGACGCCGATCTATCCTGGATGCGACGATCTAGACACATGCATGTTGTTTTCTCCGAGGCAGCCGGCTCCCCACTTCTTTTCCCCACTCCCCGCCGGTTGTCTTCTCTCCCTCCCTCTCTTTTCTTTGCCGGTCAGCCCTCCCTATTCCGTTTCCCCTACCCTGGTTGTTTCGGCAGGTTTGATCGGATTTCTCCCTTCATATCTACCCCTCCCCTGTTCGATTGGTTCCCTCTCTGTCTCCTGATTGGATCGTTTCCTCTTCCCTTTTTCCCTTTCCCCATCGATCCAATCAGATTTCTGTATGCATGTGTCGTCTTTGATCGTTTGCGGTTTTAGTTAGTTCTAGCAGAGTAATCAGTTTGGCAGTGGAATCTTTTTTTGGGCACGTTGTTTCTTCCCGCCGACGGGCGGTCCATAGAGCTGTGTGGATGAGCAGGCCGGTCCATAGAGTTTTGCATTCCGCTTGTCCGAGCCAGCCTCCGATTAACCTTGTCTGAAGCCCGTTTATCGTTCCTTTGCAAGGCCGGTCCATAGAGCTAGGTGGTTGAGCTGGCGGGTCCATGGAGCGCCACATGCTGCTTGTCCGAAGCCTGCCCCCGTTAAAGCTTGTCCGAAGCCCGTTTTGGTAGGGAAATCCTTTGTTTTGCAGGTTTAACGGTCGGTTTCTCGCCGCAGTGATGTTTTGGAGGTGGATTTAAATTGCATGTGTTTAGTTTATTGTGTTTAGTTTTATCAATGTGTTTTGTTGTGTATGATAGATGTAATGGCCTTGCAGGGCTCCTTGCGTTTGTGATCGGTTGTATCATTTAACTCTTACTGTACCAGCATTGCTCAGTGATCAATAATATTTTCTCTCTATTCTCGAAAAAAAAAAAAACCACCTCTTTTTGTCTCTCAAGAGGATTTGCATCCCTCCCAACCAGCTATGCACTATGCACGCTCCTTTTTTTTTCTTTTTCACCAAACTATATGAATTCGTATCTTATAAGTATTATATACTAAATAATGTTAATCGGACATCAATAACTTCAGTGAACAAATCACGCGGGTCTTCAATAGATATACGACAAGTACGAGTTGCACGCTTCACGATAATTTGATTTTTTTTCATAACTTTCTTATGCATCAAGATTTATTAAATAAAAGGTTCGAGTCACATTCTGGAGGTAATTATTTTTTTCCTTCAATCTATTTTGTCGGTATCTATTGTTGTGATTGCAAAGGTACCTAACTATGGTACCTTATGCTTCCAAGCCAATTAAATCAAAACCCTCCCCCCCTATTAAAACCCAACATTCCCCTCTCTTCCATTTCCAAATCTTACACAACCCCCACATGGAATGATGCTTAAAAAACTCCTCCTCCTCCTCTCACTCTACATTTCCACCACTACCACCACCGCTGCCACCACCTCGGGTCTAAATTCCGAAACCAATCTCCCTCAATTTGGAGAAGCCCCCGAATTCTACAACTCCCCAAACTGCCCCTCTATCGAGGATGGTGACATCACCGACCTCGAGGAGAATGACAAAAAATTCATTTCTTACTCCGAAAATGCCGTCCATGTGGCAATGACACTCGACGCGGCCTACCTTCGCGGCTCGATGGCGGCGATCCTCTCCGTCCTCCAACACTCCTCCTGCCCCCAAAACATAATCTTCCACTTTGTCGTATCCGCCTCGACCACCGCGTCCCACCCACGCGCCACCATCTCCTCCTCCTTCGCCTACCTGAAATTCCAAATCTACCCCTTCGACGACTCTGCTGCCGCGGGCCTCATCTCCACCTCCATCCGCTCCACCCTCGACTGCCCCTTAAACTACGCCCGCTCCTACCTCCCCACCCTCCTCCCACCCTGCGTCCGCAAAGTTGTCTACCTCGACTCCGACCTCGTCCTCTTCGACGACATTGCCAACCTCGCCGCCACCCCACTTCCCGGCGTCGCCGTCCTCGCCGCGCCGGAATACTGCAACGCCAATTCACCGCCTACTTCACGCCCCCATTCTGGTCAAACCCATCTCTTTCCATCACATTCGCCAACCGTAAGGCCTGTTACTTCAACACCGGAGTAATGGTGATCGACCTGCGGCGGTGGCGCGACGGCGGTTACACGACGGAGATTGAGGAGTGGATGGAGCTTCAGAAGAGGATGAAGATTTACGAGTTGGGTTCTTTGCCACTGTTCTTACTGGTGTTCGCCGGGAAAATAGCTCCGGTGGACCACCGGTGGAACCAGCATGGGCTTGGAGGTGACAATTTTCGTGGGCTTTGCCAGGATTTGCATCCGGGTTCGGTGAGTCTGTTGCATTGGAGTGGGAAAGGGAAGCCGTGGGTGAGATTGGATTCGAATCGGCCGTGTCCGTTGGATGCTCTGTGGGCGCCTTATGATCTCTTGAACACTCCATTTTCGTTCGATTCTTGATCGAATTGGGGGCAGGATCTGGCCATGAATGGTTTATAACTTTATCCTCAAAGCTCTGACTTCGGTAGATCGACTTGTCCGCGCATTGTCTTTTTCGAGGGTAAAATTTCATCTTAATTTGCTACACCATTTTCTTAATTACTAAAAGCTATTAACTTTTGGCTTTTTAAGACAAATATCTTACTGGCTACCGCCTTCGAAGAAACTGGAGTTTCGTCTCTTTACCATGTCTATCGAGTTTTTATGTACATGTTTTTATGCCCCTTTGAATTGTATTCCGATTCAAACACAAATTAGTGGGAAAAAAATTAATAAAACGGGCAAACGAATCGGGCTCCGACTGAGGAAATCGAATCCCATTGCATCGAGGGTGTGAATCCTGTGCTTTAACGTCGTCTTATAAATAAAAGGTGACTCAATTTCAAGAAATTGTACTCTTTTAAACGTCATAAGTAAGTGAGCTGAGTGAGAACTTGCTTAAGCTTGGTAATATTTACCAAACTTCAAAAAACATTCGAGCATTGTTTGTATATGTAATAAATTTGTCTCCACCGAGTTTAACAAGAGACACAAACTTACACTGTCGAATTGTTCGTTCACTAGACTGATAATTAGGCCCCGTTCCACTAACTCAAAAAACCAAAAGCCAGCTTATTACGCTTTTCGAGACAGGTCATCCCCTCACAATACATCACATAAAAAACTACAAAAAGCTACGCGTTTTTCGAGCTCTCACATAAAAAAGTCAAAAAACCAAAAAACCAATCTTAGCGGAACACCCCCTTAGTGTGCTAGGAGTTATCGTACTATTTCATCGTTTTCGCTTTCGGTTGCAATGTGTGATAATTAGTGATAACTCTAACTCTGTAATTAACTAGTGATTACGGTAGATTTATAACACAAAGTAGTTAATTGTCTTCCGAAATTGGCTTAAGTCAGTTTTTTGTTGTTGATGTATTATGAGAGAATGACCTGTATCGTAAAACACAATAAAACAATTTTGATCACCTCAAAATAGATGTACCACGTTGTAATTCCAACCACACTGATGGCTCGTTTTGTTACACATTTGATTTGTTCATTTGATCACTTAAAAATAATTTGACGAAATAAATAAATGAATTCTGTAATCATCACCTACAAGGAAAAGCATATAAGCAGTCATAACCTAACTACTCTGATCTTATGTGAGTTCTTTTTTATTAAAATAAGCAATTAATGTACAACCCGTTTGGTTGCTTACAATCAGTTTAGTGTTTTTCGTCACATGGACGCTAGCACGGATGACACTTCTTTGATCCTTCCAATCGGGAGGTCTTGGGTTCATACCTCGCTATAGAGTGATTTATAACCCTCGTCCTTTTCTCCCTTTCCTCAAATATAGAATCGTGCAAGTTCTTCTAACATTTGAAGAAAATACAATAATGACTTCTTTCCCAAAAGTCCTTAGAAAACAAGTTTCGAGAACTATCAATCAAGCTAGTTAATGAGCTCCCTCGACCGTTTGATTGGGGACCGACAGTCCAAATTAATTGAGGTAAAATTAAATGTAAAAATGACTTTTTTAAATGTTAGATTTGGACTGTTTAGTTGCCGATCCGATGGCCGACATGTTTTTCATTTTATGGTAGATTCACTGACACCCTTGAGGTTTTCCTTTATGACGGATACCTCCATGTGGTTTTAATGTTGATTCCACCGACACCCAACCAACAACTCTTTGACCAAACACGTGATGAAATTAGCCAAAAGTGGGCATATATTAACAAGTTTCACCTATTTTAGTGTAGTAAAAATGAAAAATAAAAAATCTCTCAATTCTCAAATTTTTTGGACCCAAAAGTAATACTTATTTTTCTTTCTATCCAATGCGGTTCTTTAAGGGATTAAAAAATAGAGCGCTAATATAAATATACATATTACCCTCTCTTATCTATGAAAACAACTCTTTCTATGGGTAAAAAATGGTCATTTTGATTCAAAATAAGTGAAAGTTAATGATTTTTTTTATTGCTTTTTAATATCTGAAGTGGTGAATTTGTCATATCATTTGGTCAAACAATTGTTGGTTAGTGAAGGAAAAATTACCATTGAAACCATAGGGAATCTATTGTCGATTTCCAAACGCGAAGCACGTATCCGTCATTACAATAAAAAACAACCGGGGTTGTTTGTGGAATTTTCGTCTTTTCTGAAATGAAGCCATGGAAAAGCAGTAGGTTGAAAAATATAAAAGAATTTTAATTTGAATTCTCCCATTTTATCTGCAGCTTGACAAAAATACTTTTTCTTGAATCGGGTGTTGGATGGGCCGAGTTAGAGTAGTCCGTACAACTTTTTGAACAGAAGGGATTATATACAAAGGTACTTCCAGCTCTAGAGAGGGCCCAGTGGGCTCGAGTTCGCCGTTTTCTCTCTTCTCTCTGTTAAGATTACGTAATAAGAGTTGGAATCGTGTTTTATATTTATACTAGAAATTAGGCACGGCACAACACGTTCTGAAAACAATTTAACTGGATTTATCCTTCTTTAATGTTGAGCGTGCATATTTATTTGATCATCTTTACAAATGCACGGTTACACGACCAAATATAATTAGATATCAAAATTAAAGCAATCATATAGCCCGGATCCAAGGACATAATTTCAATCAAAATTGGTGACATTACAAAAAGAAAAACTCTATAATGGCATATCAAAAGTAAAATGAAAAATAAGCAACATGATTATAAGCAACCTTTTTCTACCAAGTTATACACCAGACCAAATGAGTGTCATGATAACTTAAGAAAAAGAACACGAAGAAAGGAGGAACATAGGTTGCTTCTATTACGAAAAAGAAAGACCGCGGATCTCTTTTAAAAAAAAGTCTCTATGATCAGCATGGGTGCCTCTAATATTGAGTATCTTCAATTTCTTCATCATTCTTTAGAACACTTCGTATCCGCTTGCCATCTTCGTATCAACTTCTTCAAATTAAGTATCTATTTGGAGCACGCACAACAACCTAGTTAATACAATTAGCATATTTAGGGCATCCACAGTGGACTCCCTAAAAATAGCTCATAAGTTGACTCCTAAGGTGTCCACCTAAGCAAAATTGGGGTCCATTTTTCACTCCTAGAGCTTGCTAAATTTAGAGAGCATATGTGCACTCAATGAGCTAGCTAAATTTAGAGAGCATATTAAACAAAATCATTTATCTTTTGAAAATTTCATATTAAAAAAAGATTGAAATAGCTTGGGTCCCACTTAGAACTAGCTACATGGCTACTTAAATTTAACTAATGGTTTAGGAGCCATGCTTAAGAGCCACCCTTGAGAGCTTGTATTGGGAGCCCATTGAAGACCACAATTGATCAAATTGCTTGCTAAATTTTAGGAGGCTTACCTAGGAGCGATTTTGAGAGTCCATTGTGGATGTCGTAACATGATGCAAAATTTTCTTACACTATCAACAATAAAATGGCTTACCCTCAAATAATACCATATATACATAATGAGAGGGAAAATGCTTCAAAATGTGGACCTTAGGTTTTTGTCACTCTTAACACCTCTAAGGTCAAATAGACACCGTGATTCAAAGTTTGTTAACAGTAGTAATTCTTTGATCACAATGTAATTCACATGCAACTTAGAGCTAAAAAAAGACCACATTCCAACCATAAAGCTTACGTTACCACCATCGGACAACCAACACCCATTCACAATCGAAGGACAAATTTATGAAATATTGAAATTAAAACCACATTATTTAAAAGAAAGCAACATCAATATTTTCTGGTAATTTAGGTGTCTGGATCAAGTTATGTTTACCTCGACTAACTACTAACCAATATAAGGGCTGGTGTTACGTAATTTGCAACTAAAAAGCTCTTTAGTATCATACCTAGAAATTTAGACATTTACACTTCCGTCTATCCTAATATATATACCTATTTCCCTGAGTTGACTTTTTGAGCTTTTTTAGTTGATGTATGTGAGAAAAATAATTTATCCTAAATTGTAAAGAAAAAGCCAATAATTCACATATATAGTGGAACGGGGACTTGACATCTTACACAACTTAAGATGTTAAGTTTTCAAAAGCTAAACCCCATGTTGATACATGCAACCAAAACTAAAACAACGTTTGAAGTGGTTCGCTCGACGCTATCTAAATCGTGTCTTCCAGTTCAAAAAAAAAATGAAAACTCTTACAAATATTGATCTATAGATTGAAGAAAACTTGCACTGCATGCATATCGATATTAGTAAAGGAATCCTATAAATCTTACTTGCTCTATTAATGAAAATTCTCAGTATTGCTTGTAAATATGTTACCGAGTACAAAATAGTGCTCCCTCTTTCTCTTTTTTACTGTCGACTATTTTATTTTGGAATGTCCCTTAATAAGTGTATGTGTTTTGCTAACAAATGGAATCATTTATGTGGTAACGATGAGTTAAACCATGGTAATGTATCGGGCATTCTGACGTTAATTAAAGGTGAACCAACATTAGGGGGTATATATTTATAGGAATGGAGCCAGTCCGATAATGGACTTGACGAGCCAATTATGATTATATGTGTGGCTTTTTGGGATTTATTTCAACAATAGTTTAGCCGTTCATTTGTTTTGGAGCTCGTTAGTAACATAATCATGCTAAATATTCCCTCCGTCTCATTTTATTGTCAATTATTGCTTGTCTCTTTTGTGTTTTTTGCATATAACATCTTTAATGTGGATCTCAAAAAATATCCAATATGGATGTTATTTGGAAGATCTTAATTTTTTCTGTAAAACAACAGCACTGCTACATATACAGAAAATATACCCAGAATTTGAAAATTAATGGTTTAGATTCACTTGGAGTAAATCTGGGCCATTGATTTATACATTCTGGATAAATTCTGGGTACCCTTTCTAGGTACGTAGACTTTCTGAATGACATATCTACGCCAAAATATATGCTCTGGAAAACCAAATGTAGTCAAAAGAGTAAAATCCTACAATCGAAAGGGCAAAATTGTCTAAATGACAAAATCAGACACCAATTATAAACTGTTCATGGCATGAAGTGTTTCTTATTATAGAAGTTTAGAAATGAAAGTGGCATATCGAACTATCGTCTGCAGCTGGAAAGATTGCATCACTAAATTCTGGAATTTTCGACCCAGTTCTCACTCTTTGAAATGCTCACTCTCATAGTTTGTGCTTACGCTAGTGGGTTTCCCATAAGATTTTATGGGAAATCCCATAAAATCAACTTGATGATTTTATGGGATTTCCCATTTTAACACGTTGATTTTATGAGATTTCTCATAAAATCAACGTGCTAAAATGATAAATCCCATAAAATCAAATGGCAAACCCAGCCAACGTAACCAAAACGTTCAGGTTGTTGCGATAGTTAAAAGATGACTGGCTCGTATCACCACGAGGCAAGTCGTTCAAAAGTATGTTGGGTATTTTCTGACGTACAAACTTTAGCATAATATTCTTGCGATAGGGAAACTCCAAAGTAATTCTGTATGAATCTCCATTATAGTAAAAACAATTGCAATGCACATAGGGTTAACTACATATGGCTTTCTAATTCATGGCTTAAACTCAAAACTGACTTATTGCGCTTTACGAGACATGTCATTCTCTCACAATACATCGATTAAAGCCTAACTTAAGCTAAAGTCAGGAATCGGAACTTCTTGAACTAGAATTGTGGTTCTGTCATTCATACACCATGTAACTTTGTAAGGAAATGTAATGTAACAGCTTACAATTTTTAGGTTTTTTTTTTTAGGTGAATCGGAAATGTAATGGCTCCCCTTCATCATCAGCCAACATAAGAAACGTACTCGATCAAAAAATTGTAAGCTGTGTAACAGAGCTTTTCTGAACTCTTAACATTGTACGAAATGAAGCAATCTATGTAAAGGAGTTCGGTTTGGAGAAGAAACATTGTAGTTGATTCAACATTCCAATATGAACTTTTATCTGGGAAAATCACAATACAGAAAAATAATGCTACCTGACCCATGAGCGTCGACAACTAGGGAATCATGTCCAACCGGAGAATAACATGAAACCTTGAATGAAAGCAACCCGGAGCCCAGCCTCATTCTTCTAATCCTTTTTCTTTTCTTTCTTCGCTTGAGATGGTTTCTGGTACATGATTATCTGGCTCAAGATGGTGCCATTCATCACAATACCAATTACAGAGCCCATAACCACTTTGATAACTCAAGGACCAAACAAATAGTTACTTGAAAATAAAAACAAACCGTAAATTATAAAGCCTGGATAAAGATATGGATAATGGCAACAAAACACATGAATGAAGCCACAGAGAGCAGGATAGATTGGTTGCGGGTGTACTACGACAGGTTCATTCTAAAAAGCCCCTACCCAAAGCTCTATTTGGTTCTCGGATTTCTCAAGGAAAGGAATGAATGGAAATTAAGAGAATCTTAATTACTTGTATGATTGAGTAGGGAAAACTAAAGAAACGGAGATAAAAACAAATCACAAATGGAAAATGATATTAGTTGGGAAAACTGATGGTTCCCAAAGATAAATTATATTAGTCAAATCATGATATAAAATAGAAAGGGATCAACATTTTCGAACAAAAAAAGGATATAAAGAACGAAAAAATATAAAAACCTTCAGGAAACGAAAATCATGTAGAAAATAAGCTGATTATCTACGGAAACTCTACGATCCTTTAAATTATTTGGCTTTACATTGATAGATGAAAAAAGGTAAATGTAATTATTTTCAAAAATTAGCATTTTGCAACAAATGGCCTAATATAATAAATAGCAGTACTATTAGAAGGGTAAGTGCCAACTTTATGACCTTAATAAGTTCTGCAATTACAATGCTATGCCTGCTTGGCAAACAAAGTGGTCATGTTCCCAGAATTCCATATAAAACATGGTATTTATCTTTCTTCTTTTCAATTTCTTGCTGTTCAAAAAAAAATCTTTCTTCTTTTCTTCTTTTTTGTTTTTTTAACAAATGACTGTAATGTTAATGCCCGTCATTCAATTAGACATATGATTGACCGAAAATAAGTCATGGTTATAAGCACAGAGACAAGGATACCGCTCGTTGGAGCTTTTTCTTGGATGCTGGTAAAAACTCTCACTGCAGAAAACAAGTCAATTCAGTACATTCCCTGAACATAACAACTGCCCTATGCTGGCATGAAAAAACATACTCACCCAATGAGCCGGCAGAGTTCATTAAACAGGTTAAAAAGCTGAGTTCCCCTGTACTTTTGTTCTGCACAAAGAACAGTCAGACGGATGTAGCTAATTAGAATGCTGCAACACTTCAGAGCAATACCACAAGTTAAGCTCAAGTGGTGGTTATAAAAGAGGTAAATAATAAATTCACCTAATTGTAAACAGAGAATGAAACTCAACATTGCCACTGTTTTTGAGGTAATAAAGGTAACATAAAAACTTAATAGACAATAGATTGTGAACCATGGTGACAGATGTCGATACAGTGCCAGGTTGGGAGATCAACAACAAGTAAGGTGCCGATGTGCATAAAGAGTCACACGGAGGGTGTTTCTTTTCTTTGAGTGTGCCCTAACACATGCATGTCAGCAAGAGGCCAATGTATGTCCAGGTTCGCAGATGATTTGGAGGGTGGGGTTGCTGATGATTGGGAGGATGAGAAAATAACCAAAGGAAGATAGAGGACAAAACAAGCCATCAGTGATTCAGTGTCAACTTACACCATAGTTCTGCCAAATTTGTGGGACCCTAGCGAAGAAAAAAATTGCATGTTGAGATGCCTGCAATGTATCCACATCAGAATTGTATTAGACATGCATAAAATTCGGGTAACGGCTGAAATAAATTGCTTGAAATTTTAAATGTGATTATCTACGGAATAAAACACAAAATTGAGGAGAAAAAGACATTTAAAGGAAATGAGCGACAATGGGCCTATTTGTTGCAGACTTGCAGCTTACTTAAAGTTGAAAGCAGATACAATGTAAGCAGAAGCCGAAAGAATCACTTCCCTTGCTTTTGAGTAAAATCAAATATTTTGAGCAATTTTGAGCATGTAAGCTATAAGTGACAGCTATGCTAACCACATTGGCACAGACTCTTAGAAGCTGAATCGCACTTTGTTTATTAAATATAGTCACTCACATATAGAGCTTCAAAGAGAACGGGATCAATTTGACCAGCCAAGATGGTGGGTGCCACACCACAATATCTGCAATACCATTACTGAGGAAAAACACGATGATTCTTATTCTGGCATGGACAGAACTTCCACCGTACAAGACAGTAGTTATAACTTATCACTACATATTAGATTTTCAAAACAATGTCGAAAAGCAATCATCTCCAGAAAGAAAGAAGGATACAGCAATGCCTTCATCCATGTCTTGGTTCCCAGAGGCTGAGAATAGTAATAGATGATTGCAACTAAAATTATAGCTGCAACAGACAAGGCAAAAGAAGAGAGACGTGTATTAGATCCTTTGATGTTACCCTGTTAATAATAATATTTCTGCATGACACCAGAAAAAGACAGGAGTTTGGCGGCAACACTTTTTCTGACTGCTAGTTAAGCAAAAAACTAGCCTTTGGTTACAATTAGCGCACATATTGGACAAGGGAGCTGTTATATTTATAAAGGACCAACAGCAAATTTTTCTTAATCCAAATCATTTCGAATATCCAGAACAATCACCAATCATGAATTTGAATGGGAACTACTATTGTACAGTCTCTGATGTATCTCCTACTAAAATGGATCAATAAATCCTGACCAAAGTGCTGGAAGCAAAAAGAACTAAATGGGAGGCTTTGCCTACATACCAGTGCACATCGCATCATATTGAACACTAGAACATGAAAGAATATAAACACAATGTTGGAAAAATAACCTTGAATCAAAAGAAATGCCAACTCCCCATAAGCTGAGAATGGGAGCCCTTTATGAAGACAATATGCCAAAGCAATGGTGTAGCCAACTACTTCAAGCTCAAAGGCCATAACACTAAGCCCTCTGACACTTTGGTGTTTCAAAATTTTTAATATCTGTAAATGGAGAGAAGGATCAAATTAGAGATGCTATAGAACATACGACTAAGAAATTCAAAAGAAAACCTATCATGTTCCAGGTGCAAGAAACAAATTCCCGTGGCAAAAGCTACTGGCAAAGACATAATCAAGGAATTACGTTGTAGCTCTCGGACACATATGGCCACTACTTTCATAACATGAATAGACATTCTACTATTCAACATGTCAATTCCACCACTCAAAAGTCAAAACTCAAAAGGTCATTCATCTAACTATCAGGAAAAGTAAGGCACGATTTTAGTTGAGTAGTTTTATGTTTTAACCATCAAGGAAAGGAAAAAATTAAAGAATCATTTAATCATGAAAGGAGGACTACGATCCTTAACAAGTTAAGGCTCTCTCTCTACATTAGTTCTCTCTACACACCGAAGAACACAATAGGTACAGTTCCAAAAACAACCTCATCAGGATCCACTGAAAGTGCATGTCGTCCTATTTCTATTCTACCATCTCTCCAAATCCTAGTTCACTGACATCGCATAATGATGGGTTAGAGAATTGGAGGAAGATTGTTCTCCTTTAGTATAAGTTCATAACTATAAAAGGTGATGAAACTCCGGAAATGAAATACATCCTCCATATGCTTGGGTACTGAAACTTATATTTATTAGTAAGTGCCTCATATATCGCGATTTGATGATCTCTGACCCCAAAAATTTTCTACAGCTTACTATTCATGTGTAGCATTGTAGAAGCTTGGCACAATAAGCTAAGGTTCAGACACCATCTTAACAGATGAATAAGCAGCGATATAACCCATTGAAAATGGCATTAAGTTAGTCAAAGGAGAGATAATTTAAATAAAGAATGCAAATTATATTGGTTTTCTGACAGCAAATAGTCAAAATCTCCTACAATGGATTGGACTTGCAGAAACCTTAAAGCAATATTTACTCCAAATCTTGGAAAGTAAAAGATGCAATTGAGAAAGTAACAACCCGTAAGATTACTACACATTAGTCACCACACAAAAGGGTCAAAACTGAAAAATAAAGATCTAACATTCACCATGAACCAAAAAACATACTAGAAAACTGAAAGAACAAACTACAAAACCAATGAATCAACAAAACCAAGCGTTGACCCAAGCACTAATACTGAAAAATAAAAGAAGGCAAATGTTGCCACAATGATACTTAAACGTTCTTCCTCTACACCCCGATCACAATGACTCGTAACTAACATCCCGTGGTTCATAACTAACACCACAAAAGATCAGAAGAAATTCGCCACAAAACCTCATAACTCCTCTCATCACAGGATTATGTCTACCCTTTGGATTGATGGATTGATAAGAGAACACAATTCAGATTCAATGATTGCACGCGGACTCCTTTATTAATATCTCCTCTATTAATGGTAAAAATGGCAGTCTACCAGTCTTAGGGCAATCCTTTTTGCTTAAGATACTCGACAAGATCCTTGAGAGAGTAATTGGAGCGGGACTCTTTTGTGAATTTATGACCATACCCACCATAGGTCTGCACGGCTATCTCTTCATTGGCCCCAGCTTCTTGAAAGAAGACAACCGGGGATGGGTAGCAGCAATGGCTAGTTTTGTTAGATGATTAAAGTTTCTAATTGAATCACTCATTTGGATTGAGTAATTGGTGAGAAATAGAGAGAAGTACAAAAAAATTAGTAATTTTTTATTTGCTCCTACCCCTTTCTTATCATAGCCTACCCACAATTTATCTTATGATACGCACTTCGTAACAGTGAATTAACAAACAAATCTCATACTTTCCAACAACATAACACGGCCTATACATGTTATACCGAAATTTATCCAATAACGAAAGGGGAATAGAAAAGATCAAAAATTTATCTACGGTGGTGGGATACTGGTGACGATTAGGTTTACCTGAGGAAGTTTGACGGTGGTAGAAGCGGCGACGATGCAGTAGCCAAGGAGCTTCGAAATCAGTGGAAGTAAACAGTCTTTTTCTGGGAATTTGCCGTCGCTCAGAGATTCAAAAGCACAGCTGAAATCCATCCCTAAAAACTTCATCTCAATACCCATTGACGTCGTCACAAAAGCTTGAGAGATGCGAATTGTACAAACGGATTTGGGGAAGCGGTCGAAGACGATGGAAATCTTTGCCGATCAGGTATGACCTTCAAATTACAGCACAGAAAACAGTGGATTTTACTACCAAATATAGTCAATCTTTGCTATATCTGCTCTCATTCAAGATGCATTGTGGTAGGTCCTGTCATCTCTTTTCGTTAGAAATTATGCTTTTTTTACTTAAATTTTCCTCTAATGTCACTGCAAGTTACAGATCTACTATCGAAATCTATCGAAAGAAAATTCTGAAAATCAAACGGAACATTAGTCAGACAAAGTTACCTTCGAAATCAAGGGCTTCGAGATTCCAATGAGACACTTCAAACTGGAACTGCAAATTCGACAGCTAAGAATAAACCTAGCTGCAGAAATTGTACCGACGGCCTGTGGACCCACTTTTAATTCAACTGCTACTTCATCCGTTTCATTTTAATAGTTCCGTTCAGTATCTAATGTAATTTTTAAATTATTTTTATCTTTCAATCTATAATATATTTTAAAAAAATTAATTTGTATAATAGACCTAATTAAGATCTATCATATAAGATCTATATATTTACCATAAAATTATAGATTGAATACTATTAAAAATTTATAAATTGAATTGGAAACCAAACCGGACTATTAAAATGGAATTGGAGGGAGTAATTTTGTTTAGGGCCACCAAAAACATAATTTTACGCACATTCAATTGAACTAATTTTTTTTAAGGCACCATAAACATTACTATTTTAAAATTAAAGAACAGTTAGATCATTTTATAAAAAATTATCGTAACTATAGTAGCTCAATTAACCGTCAATATATGCATAATATTTCATCTATTAGTAAAAATAGTGTGGTTAATAAATATACCCTCCATTTCAAAACGACCCCTATTACCCAATATGAGAACTTAAAAATATAAATATTTGTCCAAAAAAGTCACAAAAAAAAAAAAAGAGTTTAGTCTTCCATAATAGACAATCTTTTTGGAATGGGGAATAAGATTTTATATAATTATTTGGACAAGTTAAACAAGCGTTTGATATATTAATACCCTTTTAGAAGAACTTGCGGCGAATAGGTCAAGACGAACGTTCTTGAAAAAAAGGTCTTTCTTTAAAATATATATGACGAGATTTTCTATCAAAGACCATAATTCGAAGAAAAATTGTTCAATATAACAAGTTTTGCGATTTAGTTGAATTTTTTTAGGCCTATCCATAATTCTGTAAGCTAAAAAAATATATACTAGTTGATATCAAATATACGAAATTAGTACTTTTGTACCACCAACAATAGATACGAAAATTACACCAATAGCTTATTCTCCTTATCTCATTTTTCTTAAGATTCTTTAAAATGAGTTTCAGTTTTGTTCGAGCTAAAGTAGTAAGTGGTCAGTGACCTAAACGATCAATAATGTTATTTTTTTCCATTTCTTTTTTTTGGTAGTTTATTCAATTTCGTTATGGACCATAATTGGTTTATGGGTTGGGTGCTGAATTGTTATTGAGTTTGGTATAAACTATTTTTGGTTGGGTATTCAAGGCTACTATTAGAATTGGGTGTTTGAAAAATAGCAAACCCCAAATTACTACATATATTCTAATATTTTTTTTAATTTTTTAATGATGTTCAATATGTTGACCACCTTGTGGTGGCCTATAGAGCTACCACTACTGTATTGGGTTGGGTTGTTCAAAGCTATTTGATTTGTGGACTATTTTCTTGAGTGGATATTCATTTAATTTTGGATTGAATGTTTATTTCTATTTTGACAGGGTGTTCAAAGGAAGGACAAACTATAATTTTTACATTTATTATAAGCAAAAAATAATAATAATTTGGGTAGTCATGTGACCATCTTGGCTAACATGTAGAGCCGCCAAATGGGAACACACCTCTCCAGTCTCCACCACACCCCATCCGCATAGTATTACATGATAGGTAATGGGAGAAAAAAACACCTTAAAATTATTTTGCAATCACAAGTCATATAGTGCCACGTAGACAAGTATGGTATGGGATACACATTTTCTTTAGAACCTTTCGATGCGTTCGGAGCTCCGTTTCCTAAACCGCGGAAACATGTCTATTTTCTTGCAGTGTTTTTTTTTTCTTTTTCTTTTTTTTTTTCTTTTTTGGGTGGGGTGTGTGTAGGTTTGATATTGGCTATTTGGTACTTGGACATAATAAAGTAGTTGGGTATTGCTAAGTTCTATTTAGTTTGGTCGAGTAAAAACATTTGGCTTGCTAGTATGCTACTAACTTCTAGGGGTGCAAATAAGCCGAGTCGAACTTTATAGAGTTCGAGTTCCGCTCGTTCAATAAATGAGTTAAAAATTAAACTCGAGCTTGACTCGTTCGTAAATGAATTTCCCTTAACGAGTCCAACCTATATAAAACGCGTCCAATTTTTGCGAGCCGAGTCGATCCTATGTGATATCCCCTTCCATCTTGAGCTTATTAATGCTGCTATTTCGGCCTTTTTTAATTTGTCATTACTTGATTTGACATAAAGGACAAAATACGAAATTCAGTGTCACCATTGCCGACAAAAGCAAACATAGGATTTCTTTTCCCTCCACCGTTTATCCCACCCATCCCATATCTTAGGAATATTCCACATCCCATCAGATTATTTCCAGAAAAACTAACGAACGGCAAGTGTTTGGAAATGCTGACATTCCACGTTGGTCAAAGAAAAGCAAGGGTTGTTACATGAAGATAATCGATTGAGAGCAATGAGAGGGGGTGAATTGCACATAAACTAAACCATACGGAACCGTTCATTTTATTTGTCCCGTCGAATATGTTATCCGTGTAAAAATTCAGATTAATCGGACATCCATAATTATGTTTTCAAGCTGCATTTTTCTTGAAAACAAAATAGTTAAAGAAAACAATTGTAAGTATTTTTTAAACAAAATTGTAAGCTAAATAGTCACGTGTGTTGTGCATTGCTGCACAGCAAGCTAAATAGTCACGTGTGTTGTGCATTGCTGCACATCTCACGTCCCGCTCTCAGTGGTTTACTGTACTTTTGCGCCAAGTATTTATTTCTTGTTACCATTTTAATACTCAAGGTCAAACAAGATCGCATGCATATGCTAACACAATTTGGGTTACTAGAGATCGTTGATTATGGTAATGACTTTGTGGAGTACATTAAAAGGGAACATGTGAACCCCAGTTCTGGATGGTAATGACTTTGTGGAGTACATTAAAAGGGAACATGTGAACCCCAGTTCTGGATGGTCAAGACTTGGGATTTTGGATTTTGCTTCAACTTCTTTGAGGTTACTTTAAATAAGAGTTTTGCTCTAATTTTAATGGAGGCGTGAGATTGCGCAATATAGGTACCGATGGGATTGGTACCAATGATGCACAGATGGACACACGGGATCCACTTTGGGTCCCTCACAAATGATTTGATCCGCTTAATAATTTAGAATAAAATCGAGTGAGCTTGTCAAAAATTAACTCAATCCGATATGCGTAGATGCTCGATCCAAACTTCTATTTGAATGAAAAAATAGAAGTTTGGATCGAGCATCTACGCATATCGGATTGAGCTGATTTTTCGTGTGTCCACTAATTTTTTTAAAATTATTGAGCGGCTCAGATCACCTATATGTGAGACACAAAATGGGCTCCGCGTGCCGGTCTGTGCATCATCGGTACCAACCGGCGGCAGGATTTTCTTGGGACTGCCGACTTGGGGAAGGACCAGCTTGCTTGAGCCTAGTACATTCCAAATCAAAGCCAATTCAATTGCAAAATATCCAGTGTAGTCGTGTCCACTTATAAACCACTCCATTTGGCGATTAACACTCACCTCAGATTCGTCTCAACCAATCAGATCACAAAAGAGGTTTCTGGCCCAATAATCAATGGTCAGTGGGCCATTAACGTCAAATTTACTCTGACTTTCCCACTCAACAACCAATAGCATCATTACAACGGGTGGGCATGAGCGCACGTAACCACTACTCCTGTATATATACCTGTTCGGCTTCTCCGATAACCACCACCACTACTGTTGAAATGCCCTTCTTTGGAAATCTAACCGCTTTTCTCTCTCTCTCTCTCTCGATTTGATGCAAGATTGGATTCCGACTTCGCAGAACAGGTATATCTGTATCTATAGATGCTTTATATTTGTGTAAATCTCATTCCATAGATTCTATATTGTGGAAAGAATTAAGGAATCTTTTCTTCTTTTTTTTGAACTGAAGGAATTTTTTCTTTAAAAGGTTGAGAAATGATGCGAGAGAATGTATCATGTTTCTAGGTAGGGAGTATCTTTGTTTTATCTTTTCAGTTTTAGTATTCTTTTAATTTGCAATGTCATTTCCTGTGGAGGAGTTTAATTCTGGGTTTTGACTTTTAGATTTGATTAGACAGTAATGAACTTATTGATGAGTAATTTTGAATAGAAAAAATGCTACAGACACCGATAGATCTTGATACGGATGTGTCTGGAAGTGTCCGACGCATGTATGCTCCACATCTACCGTGTGGGGCCCAAGTGTTGTCGGTTTAGTTCCGTTTTTCTTGATATTTTCTCTCTTTGGTTGCTTAGGAGATATTTTTCTTGAGATCTTTTTTACACAGATAATTGAGAGAGTATATAGTTGCTAATCATGCCATTACTCTGTGTTTGTTGCACAACTTGTGCTTCCAAATTTGCCTCAGTTGTCAAAAAGTCAGTGATTTCACTTTGAAGGTCTATATACATTTGAAGATCTTTGTTGGCCAAATATCTCGTATATGGATAGTCATTTGAAGAGAACGTCGTAACGGTTTGTTAAAACGAAATATTTATACCAGCTGAATTCTTTCTAGCATAAGTTTGTGGTCTTTGGATGGCCAGAATCAATCCTACTTATAGTATTACCGCATCGGCTTTTATTTCAACCGCTTTTCTACTTATAGAATACTGCCATCATGCGGCGATTTCCAATTGTCTTTAATGCCCAGCTTTTTTCTGTTGGCAACGCTCATCGCATCGTATCTAAGGACTAGAATAGCTTAGTGGTAGAGGATTCTCCATACTCTTGGGGGGTTTGCTGTATTTTCATTCCCTCTTGACTTTCATGGCAAGAAACATCACCATTTTTTGTTCCTCTAAATAACTAATATATGCATTATCTTGCCTATTGCTTTGTAGGAGGTATGAGGAGTGAGTTTTGAAGCTTGGATTGTTTGTTGGCAAATATGGAAGTTTACCCAGCCGTCAGCTTCAATGATGGTCTAAAGCATCGCAAGTTGACTCCTATTAGGATTTTTAGGGGTTTGATATGTTTAGTGCTTCTTCTTTCCACAGCGTTTATGTTTCTAGTGTATTTTGGGCCCATTGTAGCAGTTTTATCGCGCTTTTTAAGCATTCATTTAAGTAGAAAGACGACGTCTCTCGTTTTCGGTCTTTGGCTGTCTTTGTGGCCCTTCTTATTTGAGAAGGTTAACAAAACAAAAGTTATCTTTTCTGGGGAAACTGTTCCACCAGGGGAACGTGTTGTACTTATTGCCAACCACAGAACTGAGGTTGATTGGATGTATATGTGGGATCTTGCTTTGCGAAAGGGGTGCTTGGGCTACATCAAATATGTCCTTAAGAGCAGTTTGATGAAACTACCCATCTTTGGTTGGGGTTTTCATATTCTGGAGTTCATCCCAGTGGAAAGAAAGTGGGAAATTGATGAGCCAATTCTGCATCAAATGCTTTCAACTTTTGCTAACCCTTTGGATCCCTTGTGGCTTGCTGTTTTTCCAGAAGGAACTGATTTTACGTGAGTTGTTATTCCTCGTTCTCTATTCGAGTTGTTTTCCCTTGTTCTCTGTCTATGCAGTATGCACCCTTCTAAAAGCAAATGTTACATTTTTTCTTTTGTTATTTTTAATCAGGCTTATATACTGATTGATGCAAGTGATATAGATCAGATTTTGGATAGCGAATACAGAGCTTCGAAAGTTTAGTGGAAATCATGGCATCTATTTAGTAGATCATGTTTTACAAATGATATCTACATCTTCTGTCCCTTAGCATGGTTTGTTGTTACGGTCAATCGATAAAACAATGAACCATGGTCATAATGTTATCTAATGAAATTTCTTGCTTTTTCTCAGTGAAAAGAAATGCAAAAGGAATCAGGAGTATGCTGCTAAAAATGGATTACCTGTATTGAAGAATGTTCTGCTTCCCAAAACCAAGGGTTTCTACACATGTTTGGAAATTCTGAGGGGATCCTTGGATGCAGGTTATTTTTCTGTCTTAAATGTTGCTAGTAGGCTTCATTGCATTCGTTCTAGGCTCTAGGCCTTTGTTTTACTAGATGGATTCTGTTATTGTTGTTGTTTCCAATTGCCATTTGATTTTCCGTTAATGTAGAAGATATCCTATTCCCTTTTCTTTTTGGGAGGAAGTTTTTCTACTACTCTTGTTACAAGAATATACGTGAATATGTGTGATTGGAGTTGTAACTTGGTTTTTACTTCTTTTATTGACTTTTTCAATCAGTTTTGTGAACCTTGAATTGATACATACATGACCAGTTTTTTGCCAAGTTTTGGTTTCATAACTTCCATCTAGATATGGCTCATCTATTGTTTCAGATTTTTCACCAACTCTTAAGTCTTTTCTCCTTCAAAATGTATCATGCATTAGTTTGGGCACATTGTGCTGATATTTGACATCTTAAGTCCTAAATATGTTATGCTTTTGCCTTTGTTGCTTGTCTGCAAGACCAAATTTGTGTTACTTAGAACGCTCTCTTCAACGTACTGTAATTCACTCTTTTAGTCATACATCCTCATCCTCATGTGGCAGATCTTGTGGAAATGGGGTCTCCTCTCCCGTGAATAGTGTCGGTGATACTGTATGTACCTTGGAAACTAAGTCTACGAACTATCCTTTGGTGGACCTTGTTGTTGCTGTAAGCAAAGAAGTCACTCTCGTTTTTCAACAATCAGATTTAACAAATTTGTGACTAATAAGCCCCTTTGTATGTCCTGGAAAAGATAGGATTAGGCAAATTAAAGTTGTTTAACCCATTTATTTCTGTGCCGTGGAAATAATAAGATGAGATTTCTTCTTCTGTTGCATCTGGACCAGTGTCAGTACTACCACTCGTAGCACCTCTGTCATTGTCATCATCTCCACTCCTTGATTTGATTTGTTTGTCAATCTGAACACTTGTGTTCTTCTCAGAGCATTATTGACATTGTCCCTTGTTCAACTCATTTCGTTAATTGGATATTCTGGTGCTACATTAGTTTAGAATTTTGCAGGTTCACGAGTAGTTGTATAGAGATCAATTGGTAACTTTCTATGCTAACGCAGTTTTTAGGAAACAGTACAATTTAAGGTTACTGGGAATGAAAACATCATGAACAAACCACTAGCTGTTACCTTTAGGCTACATGGGAACGGTGTGGGGTTGAGTTTCCAGTAGGAAACCTGATAAAATTATCTTGTGACATTTCCCATGGGAAGGGACCACGGAGCAGTCTTTGGTTTTTTGACTGACCTGGTAAGCGTAGTTTTGTTCTCTCCAAAGTTGATCAAGATCTTGTTATTATTTTATTGCAGTTTATGACATCACTATCGCGTACAAGCATCGGTGCCCTTCTTTTGTGGACAATCTATGCGGTGTGGATCCGTCAGAAGTTCATATTCACATTCAACGTATCCCAATCAAGGAGATGCCATCATCTGAAAGTGAAGCTGCTACTTGGTTGATAAATGCATTCCAGCTCAAAGATGAGTTGCTCTCACAGTTTGGTGTTCAAGGTCATTTCCCCCAACAAGGAACCGAAGGAGAACTTTCAACCTTCAAAGGATTGGTAAATTTCACAGTGGTGGTTGCTTTGACCGGCATTTTTGTCTTTCTTACCGTTTGCTCGTCTATCTGGTTTAAGATATACATAGGCTTAGCTTGTGCATATCTCTCTTTTGCTACATATCTCAATTTCCGACCATCGCCAGTCCTAGGGATTGGTAAACCAATACTATGTAGTGGTAAAACCAAGAAGTTGTGACTTGTCCTGAAACACTAACAATAAATAAATTTTGAAGTACCTCATTGATTTGATAGCTGAATCATTATCTTCAAATGTTTCTTTCTGGAGCATTGAATTTCGAGTGGTTAATGTTTCCTTGAAATTTCTTGCCTTATGGAATTCTTTACTCTTTCCAATTCTTTCTTACTAATATGCATGTAATGAATGGTAACGCCTTCCATATGTGGCTATCAAGTCGAAGTTTTATTGTGGGGTGATATTCCATCAATAATTGGGAATTAGTCTTGTTTTTAGGCTCCACGGATGAAATTCTCTCAAGGTCATTGCTAAAATTAAACCCCAAGTTTGTCGCAAGACATTCTGCTTTGGTTTGGGGGGGATAGTAGGTACACTCTTATATGAATAAGCAAGCTTGTTTAAAGTTTCATGACAGTCTCTGAAACACATTTTTTCTCATGCACTACAGATTTCCTCTGACATGTAACCTTTTTATTTCTAATTTTCGAAACTTTCAGATCTGGAATCTTAGTTTTTCACATTGCGTCATGTTTTTAGGCTTTTCATTGTTTGGTCATTTCTACTTTTGGTATGAATTACTCAAACTTTGCATGGTGGCTTTGATCTTGTTCATTAAGGCCTGTGCTTTTTCTCTTTCTCCATGTGGATTTTCTATGAAATCAAGCATTACAATTGTACAATATTGGGTTGCTCTTCCTTTCTACAAAGGATTTCTGTATTGTAAAATGACCTGCTCCTGAACCAATCTGCTGTTTGTTGAATGGGAAATTCATGAGCAGAAATCTCTATCGGTGACAATGGAGGCCTCTCACACATTGTTGGCCAATTTGGTAATATGACATTGTCCTCAAGAAGTGGTTATACGGATCAAGCAGTGTGGCAATGGACCTTGGACCTTAATCATGGTTTCTTAGGTTTCTAGGTTGTATTATGCATTTCGAACTTCTTGGCTATTGTTCCATCAAACAACTGGAGAAAGATCTTCCTAGTAGGTCAAATAGACCTAACTAGAGAGATCCTCTCATGGGATGCAAAATAGGACCACCACGGTTCTATTTGACAATTTGAGTTGTTCATTTTGGAGTCGTCTTTTTTCTTTTTTTTTGTGTTAAGCTCATTTTGTAGTCATTGATTGATATGTACATCATTCATGAAAAAATCAGGTCGATCGGATGTCGATTTTTTTTTGGTAAATATCTGATGTCGATTTAGTTTGGTTGAATCATGTTTGTTTGAAAAAGGATGGGCAGTGAGTGTCTAACTGTCCAACGTCCATTCCTCGTAAGACGTATGATTCATTCAACTGAATACCGATTTGCAATCTACTTATTTTCTTGTTTATATGTACTACCTAGCAAGACTTGCAAAATTAACAGTTTTTATTATCATCATATGAAACCGTTACAAGTTTTATTTTGCATCACATGAGAGATTATGGCATAAGTGATCATCACACGAGAGGATTTTGATTCATTAAACTTACCACATCGTTTGGAATATACTAAGCTTTGTCAATTTTTTGTTTTTGTTTAATAATTTGCATTTGGGGTGAACTTTTTAAGCTTTCCACCCATATGCAAATGTCATGTATGTGACAGTAGAAAGATGGGGTGGCGAACTCAATTATGGGGTGTCAATTTCGTAAGCTAGTTAGACCACCTAGGCCTGAATTATTTGGGATTTCTTGACACGGTTTTTTTTTTGTTGTTCTCTTAAGTTTTACTACATCGTGGTATAACTTTTACATAAGATTGTTCGGCTCAATGAGAGGAATTGAAAAAGTATAGAGATGTAGACAAAGTCGAAAAAAGTTTCTAAGACAATGAAAAGACCCAAAAAGTCTGTATTTCTCGTATAAATTGTCCTCGGTGTTTCGCGTATAAATTGTTTTTTTGGATCTTTTTCGTCAGCTCATATGAACATTTTTAAAATTTAGTCTTCATGTTTATACTTTTGCGATTCCTCTCGTCGAGCCAAATAATATGCTGGAAAAATTTGATCCAAGTAAAAAATAAGACAATTATGGGCAATCGACACAATAGCATCTGGAGCAGTTCAATGCGCATGGGTTCACATAAATTGAATTGGTACAGTTGTGCACGGAATTGTTTTCTGAAGTTGTGCTTGTAGACTTTTTGTTTTCTGAAGTTGTGCGTTGGGTACTAATTAAATGCTTGAAATTAAAGGTAAAATGTAAGTACATCTAAGTTACACTACTCATTTCTAAGTAACACAACTACTAGGAAGATACAAAAGTATCGATCTTATTAATCATTGGTTTTTTGTTCTGAAATGATTTTCATATTTCTTTTCCTATAAATGCACCCCTTTTTTTGGTGAATGACTTGTCTCGAAAAATCTGAAACGTCAAAAAAACCAAAAAAAATTCAATTAGTGGAACATGGCAGAAGTATACTAGACAAGTGGATGTGCTCAGTGCCGGCTCAAACGTTTATGGGGCTGAAGTGAAATTTTCAAATGGAGTCTTATATGTATATTGCATACAAAAGTTGATCAACATATAGTTTTCACATAAAAAAATATTAAAAAGATTTACGATTATAAAAACTTCAATGTGTAGTTATCAAAAGATAAACAACTCTTACAATACTTCAAAATCCATTGAACCCCACGACACATGAAGGCTAGAGCATCCATTTTATTCATGTTCTAAAATTAGGCATCAAGCTACCAGTAATTTCAATTTCGCCATCGGTTTTTTGGGCCTAGTTTCATGTGTAACAAGCTTAAACAAAAAAAAATTAGAACTAATATATATAGATACGAGGACCTTACAATCAAGTTTGGGGCCCCTATTTCAAACAAGTTTTAGAAGCCGAAAGCCGCGATTGCATTGGCTTATGCTCTAAGCGGACTCTAAATGTGCATGTGCTAACATGTTTCTTTGAAACCGAAAGCTATTCTTTACCAAGTTGACAGACCGAACAAGTGCTCATCAGTGGAGTTTAAATTCTGGCCAACTTCATTTATCATATGTTTTGGTAACACATGCAATGTAAGTGAAATCTTGGCATGTTCTTGTTTGATCTATATTCATTTAATATTGCCTCAAATGGAAAGATCATCAGCTTGAAAATAGTACTCTCTCCGTCCCTTTTATAGTATAGACATTTCCATTTTGAGATGTCCCTTAATAAGTGTGTGTTTTGAAAAGTTAGTGTGTACATTTCCTATTTTGCCCTTAAAAGTAGATTCCTTTTTGAAAAATTAGTGGGTATTATTATATTGATAATGGTAAGTAGTGGAAAGTAAATGTGAAAGTTGTAAAAGTTGATGAGAGAGAAAATAAGTTGGAATTACGAGGTAACACACGTAAAAAGGGACATAGGGAGTATAATTTAACTTTTCTACAGATGAAAAACACAAGAAAGATGACCCAATGAGTCAAATTGAAAAAGCAGAAGAGAAAGAACATGGCTAGTTTATAAGCATATGCACTTTCTTTCCTAATTGCAGCAATGAAGTACAATAATCTTTGCAAGTTCGATATACGGTGTAATTAGTATTCAATAACAAAATTTTATAGGAGCATTTTGAGTTTTATTATGTTCATCATAGTTGTTTGAACTGTACGATTCCCGATTTATATCGTACGATTTCTATACCGTTTAGTGAGTCATTTTTACAAATAGATTGCATGAATCAAAAATAGCTGCATGCAAATGGTAAGTTAATCACTGAATTGGTGGTCCAAGTTGGTGAACCGGGTCGGTGAAGCGTTCAATTCTCTTTCGATTTGTCACATTTAATTTTGACTATTTTTTCCCCCCTTTTTTGTTGTTGGATAAGGGTTTAAACTATTCTTGTAAGGTCTTTAATATTGTTATATGCCATTTTTTCTCTATGTTTTTCTTAAATAGTCTCAAAAATAGATTTCTCCTTAATTTGTGGGAGACTTTATTTTGAGACTACATAAAAACGACAAAGACAAAATGACGTTCAGCCACTCCAAAGACCTTAAAAGGATGTGTTTCGTACTTTTAACCCTTTTTCAAACAAGACCATAAGTAGGATCTCGCAAAATGCAATAGAAGTAGCTACCTATTACTCCACGTGATTATAAATTCATCATTTAAAACAAGCTTTCTATTCATCTATGGTACATAATTTGGTCACACAAATTCATAAATATATATGAAGCACCTGTGTTGTCAGACACTGACCGCATAGGTGAAAGTCTGGGATTTGTGCCCGACACCCATGTCCAATTACTACACTTGAATTCTTCGATTTTAATGGAATTCAAAAGAAAAAGACCTCACGTTATCTAGAAAAGAAACATTTTTACCTTTCTACGTGGATAGTTACAAGTTACTTAAAATCTCATTTCATTTCGAGAGCATTTCAGAATAATCTATAACTTGATTATAGTGATATTCTCACATTTGGACAGATTGTAATATTCTAATACTTGCCATTACGAAGGTCTGATACTTGGATGTACATGACTATATCCCTACCTGCCATCCTTTTTGCTTAAGAAAAACAAGACCCTCGAGAGAGTAATTGGAGCGGGACTCTTTTGTGGATTTATGATCATACCCACCATAGGTATATAATTCTCTGTCTTCGTTGGCCCTAGCTTCTTGATAGACGACAACCGGAGACAGGTAGCAGTAATGGCTAGTTTTGTTACGGGACAATTCCTGAGATTCACTCATACCGGAGACGACATTACATAGCTCAAAAACTACTTTTCAAATAAGGTAAACAAATTCAATAGCTCAACATAAGTGAGGAACTGCCCATACCATGTTTGCTCATTAATGGATAACAGGTATTAGAGGATGAGCTCGTAGCTTTGACAAAATCAAGAGAGCGGCATCCAGCTCGTCATTGATTTCCCCCACAATGCTCGTAGCTTTAATATCTCCTCACTTATCCACGAACATAAGCACTCTGAAAAGTATCTCGTAAATAAAAACAGAAGCCAATAAAAACTACTCCACTATTTATCTCCAAACGAAGCACACATCGTAAGGAATCACAATGTTTAAGATCCAAATCAAAATGGTTTCAACTGGAATCAATGCAAACCTTAGTGGCATAAACCCGTTCATGAGATTCATCAAGAATTATCTGTTGCTTTTCAAAAAAAAAAAAAAAGAATTGGTATATCAGTTGCCTGGTCAAAACCATTTAAAATCCCTGAAGAGAAAATGGTAATAGTCAGTATGTACAACTGTGTAGCAGTTTGATTTTTTTTGATAACTATGAGGCTAAAAGTCTAAAACTACTAAGTAACCACTATGTTGCGTCCATCATTTGAGATGACTAAAATTGTTTCTGTAAAAATAAATCAAACGCTTTAGCATGTGATAAAAAAGATAGTTAACCCAAGAAAAGGCGTTAAAAATATTTGCTAAGTCCGTAAACAAAGTTACAATATTATAGATCATTAAGGTTACAAAACATGTTCAAGTATTGCATACGATCTACAAGCCCAGTCCCACTTGACACTTTGTTAACTCGTCACTAATTATATATTACTAGCTGAATTCTTTAGCAGCCACATACTCATACCTTTGCAAAGTTGGCGGCAAAAGAAAAAAATTCAAACCAAACATTCAAACGAGCTGACCTTTGGTTCAAGTAGAAAAGTTTTACACGATGAACTACGTAAACCATCAAATAAACAAACTAGTAACAATTCGCTCAGCTCATTCATTCTGTTACATATTGTATAATTTAATAATGTGCAGTCGTATCTCCGAGCAAAACTATAATTTCTTTTTTTTATAGATATTCTATCCAGACATCATCGAAAAACCATGATCATGAAAATCCCTATCAGGTATAACAGGAAGTATGAATAGAATTTTTGACAGGGAATCAGATGTAGGAAGGCGACAAAAGCAGAATAAATAGAACCCCAGAAAAATATAAACACAGAAAGAAGGTCAAACCAATTTCTAGGCAGGGAATTGATGAAAACATTGGATGGACTACTCTGCCGCTGGTTGAAAGCCAAAACAATTCCAAGGCTCAAAAGTGAAGTTCTTCGTCAAGTCAAGAACCAACTTAATTGTCCCTCCACACATACACCCTCACAAAAGAAAGATGGGCAAGGTAGCAAATACCAAATTAAGCTCAAAGGAAATGTTTGGACAGATGCACCACTGTACTGATCAGTAAAGTAACTGCTCATAAAAAAAATATCAAGAGAAAGCAACTGTGTTACCTAGAGCACGGAAAATAATATTGAGGCAAGCCTTGGTTTTTGGTGTAGTTTGGACCTCTTAAATATCCATTTAACCTGCACGAACCAGGTAGAGCCCATCACTAAAACAAGCAAAATCGCAAAACACAACAGGCACCGTTAATAGTCAAGGGGCCTGAAGTTCTACATTGACTGCATTGACAAGAATTCATGGAACCCTAAAACCCAATCTAGAAAATGCAAATGCAGAAAAATAAAGTAATCAAAAGCACAAACACAAGAACAATGGATTAACGTGGATCACCCAACATGGACTACGTCCATTGTAGCTGCATTTTTCCACTATAATGAAGAAGACTACAAGAGATATCAATGTTTTCTGACGCTACAATATGCAGCTGAGGAATATGTTTGTGAAAACTAGCAAAAGTTCCCTAGTATAGCAGCGTACACAATTAGGCCCCACACTTTCACGGCCCCCTTTGTCAAGCCCATCTTGAATGCGATGCCGTGGGGTACTCACGACCCTATTGGTGGCGGTCACTTCCTCACACTTAACTGTCGGCACCTCTGCCTTCCTTCTTAAGGCATTCGTGATGTAAATGTATCTGATGAGAATGTCAATCTCCTCAACGTATAAAAGAAAGTGGGGACCACAAGGATCACTTCCTTGGCTCGTTGATTTTAGCTATCGTGGCTAGCCTGAGGACTGTCCTTAATAGTTTAAGAGAAACAAGGAGATAGAAGGAACAAAAATGTCATGGCCATAGGGGATCGGCCTTTAGCTTCAAGACCCGGAATTAATTGAGGCGTGCGTATGCTAATATGGACACTCTATTATCAGATTTTTAAAAAAAATGCTGCACCCCAAATGAGGATTACGATACATAAATTTACTAGTAAATAAATCGAAGGAACTCAATGAATAAACTGACTGAGATAGCACAAACGTTGTCATTTAACTGATTTCAATTTGGTTCGGGAACTTTACCAGAGCCACATACAGTGTGTGTTACATTTGAAAGTGATGTCCGAATAGCTTCTGCTATTATTGAGAAATGTTAGAGTTTGTCCCACATTGCCAAAGCTAGTATATAAGCCCGAGCGGCTTCTCCTCTCATAACCAATTCCCAATTGGTTTTTTAAGCTGGATGCTTTAACATGGTATCAGAGCTAGGCTTTTGGAGGATTTTGGACAAGAATCTCCTTGTTATTTCCCAGTTGTTTGTGCCATAAGTGCACATGTTTCTTTATGACTCCGATGTTGTGGATCCGTTATTTACCTCTCCACGTCCAGGTCGCACCTGCAGGGAGTGCTAGAGTTTGTCCCACATTGGTTAATTATAACCTCCAAAGCTAGTATATGAGACTGGGCAATCTCCACTCATAGCCAATTGGTTTTGAGTGAGATGTTTTAACAAGAAACATGAAGGTGAAGAAACAAATATGTCATACGAGACTTAGAACGATCAATTTACCACTGAGATTAATGAATGGAAGGCAAAAAAAGAAGCAATAAATATCGTCACTCAGCTGAAGATAAACAATTAGGAATAAGCAATGCTACTGTTATGCTACAAAGACGGTTTGGTTTGGGAATATCGTCGAACACTTCCCGTGTGCGTTAGGCGATATCAGCATACCTGGATAGAGAGCAGCAGCAACGGAACGGTCGAATCGACGGAAGTGCCGCAAATGACGGAGGCGGGTTCAACGGAACGGTCGAATCGACATCTGAGATACTCCCTCCGTCCCAATTTGTTTGCTCACTACGAAACTACGTGTAATTTTCAAACTAAAAAATAATATACTTACAAAAATAATTTTTTAATCGATATGGATCTTGTTTGATAGACCTCATTGAAAACTTTAATACGGTGCAAAAAATTCAAAAATTATTTTGATAAATACATTAATTTTTAGTTTGAAAATTGCACGTAGTTTCGTAGTGAGCAAACAAATTGAGACAGAGGGAGTACAATCGAGAGGTATAGATGTTGGCGTGTGTGTATTTGTGCAGAGAGAAAGGAGGGTATTTTCTGTTTAAAAAAAATTTGTTTTCCACGTCATGACACAGGTTCAACCTGTACCATGCTCCCAAAACGACCCCGTTTGGTTTTCCACGTCATAACACGGGTTCAACCTGTGTCATGCTTCCAAAACGACCCCGTTTGGTTTGGATATACGGAATGAAAACCATAACAATCGGTTTGACTGTTAAAGATAAAATGCCTGCCAATGGAAGAACTCAATTCACGAAGATTTTCAAAAATCTGAAATGGTTCGTGAAGAAGACATGGGTACGACGCCGATCAAAAATCTGATAACAAGAAGAAATGGGTATTTCTTCTAGCTTATTCTCAAGTGTTTCGATTCCTTAACCATGCGATTTTCATGCTTGGAATATTTCTGAAAATTAGAACTCTTATTGGATCGTTTCCTTCAGTTTTTGGTTTTAGATTTCTCTTTTTTCTTCAATTTTTGGATAACCCTGTACATGGATGTTGTGAAAGAGTGGTTTGATTTACATGTATGATGATTGGGGCTTTTGGATAATGCATTCAAGGTTTTTGATAAAACTACTGAACCATATTGGGTGAATCAAGTGGTGGCTGATTTTGCTAAATCTGGTGGTGCTAAGTTTGTATGGAATGGGATGGTTGCAGAACATGCACCGCACGGACCCCCATCGCCTATCTTGTTTGCCATGGCTGAAGGAACTTGTGCTGTTGATATAATTAATAAGATGAGATTTCTTCTTTCGCATCATCTGGACCATTGTCACTACTACCACTGCTTGTATTTCCTCCATCATTGTCATCAGTACTACTATGTTAGTTTAGAATTTAGCAGTTGCACAATAAGTTGTCTAGAGATCTATTTCTAATGATCTATGCCAATGCATTTTGTGGAAAACTAAACAATTTGAGGTTGGCTGGAATGAAAACATCATCAACAAACCACTAGCCGTTACCTCGAGCGTAATATCCTGAATGGCTACATGGGAACTCTGTGGGGTTGAGTTTCCAGTAGGAAACCTGATTAAATTATGTGGAGACATTCCCTTTGGGAAGGGACTAGGGAGCAGTCCTTGTTTTATGATTGTTCTGGTAAGCCCATAGTTTTGTTAGCTCCAAAGTTGATCAAGATCTTGTTATTATTCTATTGCAGTTTATGATATCACTATGGCGTACAAGCATCGGTGCCCTTCTTTTGTGGACAATCTATGCGGTGTGGATCCTTCAGAAGTTCATATTCACATCCAACGTATCCCTATAAAAGAGATGCCATCATCTGAAAGTGAGGCTGCTACTTGGTTGATAAATGCATTCCTGAACAAAGATGAGTTGCTCTCACAGATTAGTGTTCAAGGTCATTTCCCCCAACAAGGAACCGAAGGCGAACTTTCAACCTTCAAAGGCTTGGTAAATTTCAGTGGTTGTTGCTTTGACCGGCATTTTTGTCTTTCTTTACCTTTTGCTCGTCTGTCTGGTTCAAGATATACATAGGCTTAGGTTGTGCATATCTCTCTTTTGCTACATATCTCAATTTCCGACCATCGCCAGTCCTAGGGATTGGCAAACCAATACTATGTAGTGATAAAACCAAGAAGTTGTGACTTGTCCTGAAACACTAACAATAAATAAATTTTGGAGTACCTCATTGACTTGATAGAATCATTATCTTCAAATGTTTCTTTCTGGAGCATTGAATTTCCAGTGGTTAATGTTTCCTTGAAATTTCTTGCCTCCTGGGATTCGTTACTCTTTCCAATTCTTTCTTAATATGTATGTAATGAATCGTAATGCCTTCCATATGTGGCTATCAGGTTGAAGTTTTATTGTGGGATGATATTCCATCACTAACTAATTGGGAATTAGTCTAGTTTTTAGGCTCCACGAATGAAATTATTGTCGGGCTTCTCAAGATCATTGCTAAAATTAAATAGCTTTTCGAACTGTAAGGTAATTCAAAGACTTGTACATATATTCCTGATGAGATGATCTTCTAGGAATTTTTTTTTGTTATGAGTGAAAGGTCGACTTTGTGCCCAAGGCTTCTCCTTTCGTTTGAGGGGGATAGTAGGTACACACTGTCACACCAGACAGCAGAATTTTTCACTGGAGTCGGTGACATCGAGTTCACATAAACTCACATGTGAATAAGCAAGCTTGTTTAACTTGCTTTCATGACAGTATCCGAAACACAACTTTTCTCATGCACTACAGATTTCCTCCGACATGTTAACCTTTGTATTTCTGATTTTCAAAACCTTCAGATCTTGAATCTTAGTTTTTCGTGTTGCGTCATGTTTTCAGCCTTTTTCATTGTTTGGTCCTTTCTACTTAATTCCGGTATGAATTACTCAAACTTTGCTCGGTGGCTTTGATCTTGTTCATTAAGGCCATTGCTCTCTCTTTCAATTTTCTATGAAATCAAGCATTATAATTGTACAATAGTGGATTGCTCTTCCTTTCTACAAAGGATTTCAGTATCGTAAAATGACCTGCTCCTGAACCAATCTGCTGTTTTTTGAATGGGAAATTCATGAGCAGAAATCACTATCGGTGTCAGAGGACAATGGAGGCCTCTCACACATTGTTGGCCAATTTGGTATATGTTAGATTGTCCTCAAGAAGTGGTTATACTGATCAAGCAGTGCGGCAATGGGCCTTGGACCTTAATCATGGTTTCTTACGTTACTAGGTTGTATCATGCATTTTGAACTGCTTGGCTATTGTTCTATCAAACAAGTGGAGAAAGATCTTTGTAGTAGGTCAAATAGACCTAACTAGAGAAATCCTCTCATGTGATGCAAAATAGGACCACCACGGTTCTATTTAACAATTTGAATCGTTCATTTTGATGTTGGTTTTTTTTTTTTTTTTGTAAAGTTCATTTTGGAGTCATTGATTGATATGTATATCATTTCGTGAAACAATCAGGTCGATAGGATGTCGATTTAGTTTGGTTGAATCATTCTTGTTTGAAGAAGGATGGGCAGTGAGTGTCTAACAGTCCAATGTCCATTCCTCGTAAGACATATATGATTCATTCAACTATTTATTGATGTGCAATCTACTTATTTTCTTGTTTATCTGTACTACCTGGTAAGACTTGCAAAATTAAGAGTTCTTATTATCGTCCTATGAAACCGTTATAAATTTTATTTTGCGTCACATGAAAGATTGTCGCATGAGTGATCATCACACGAGAGGATTTTGATTCACCTGACTAGAGCTACTTATGTCAATTTTTTGTTTTTGTTTTATTATTTGCATTTTGGGTGAACTTTTAGGCTTTCCAAAAGATAGGATCCCATATGCACTTGTCATGTATGTGACATTAGAAAGATGGGGTGGTGATGGTTAGTACTCCATATATCCTACAGGGATTCTAACAAACTTGAACTCATTGTTCCAACTCCCAATGAGAGAAGGGGTCGGTAATCATTCTTCAGTCATCTTAGAACAATTATGGGGTGTCAATTTCGTAAGCTAGATAGGACCCCTAGGCCTAAATTATTTGGAATTTTTTGACACGGTCTTTTTTGTTGTTCTCTTAAATTTTACTTCATCGTGGTATAACTATTACTACATAAGATTGTTCGGCTCGATAAGAGGAATTAAAAAATGTATAAAGACATAGACCAAATTGAAAAAAGTTTTACGAGACAATGAAAAGACCTAAAAGTCAGTATTCTTCGTACAAAACTGTTTTTTTTTTTAGTTTTTTTTTGTCGTCTTATATGAATATTTTCTAACTTTGGTCTTCATTTTATATGTTTGTGATTCCTCTCGTCAAGCCAAACGGTATGGCGTAAAAATTCCACCCGAATGTAATACTCCCTCCGTCCCTTTTTAAGTGTGTTACCTGAGAATTCTAATTATTTTTCTCTTACATCAACTTTTACAACTTTTATATCTACTTTCCATTACTTACCATTATTAATATAATAATATCCACTACCTTTGTAAAAAGGAATCTACTTTTAAGATCAAAATAGGAAATGTACCCACTAATTTTTCAAAACACACTTATTAAGGAACAGCCCGAAATGAAAATGTACACACTATAAAAGAGACGAAGGGAGTAAAAAATAAGAGAAAACAACAACACACAAAAAAAACGTATAAAAAAGTTACAAAAAAATTAGGGCAAGAGGGGGCTTAGGCTTATTGTTAGGGGTGCTCACGGTCCGGATTGGCATGAATCCAAACCTAATCTGCGAGTCACGAATTGGTAGTATAGTTAGTAGATGAGAATAAAAAACATCAAGAAGAACAGAGAAAGAGCAGTCATTGGGAAGAAATAATGAAATCTTATTAAACATTCCAACTAATTAATTGAAAAAATCTAAACATGAACATTATAAAATCAAAATAGATAGCCAAAAATAAAATCCAAAATTTATTTTGGAATTCCAAACACAGTAGGCTATAAATATGAGCTTGAGCGTTGTAAATTGTAAACATCAAACTTGTTAAACATTCTAACAAACACATCTTTACATATATATTTATTTATTTAAAAAAATTATATATAATAAAAATCTCACGGTCCGGATCGGTTATTCCACAGTTTCAAAATCAAAATCAAAATCCGTGTCCAGACCGCGAGTCACGGTTTTTTTTTTTTGAATCCGTGTTCGAACCATTAGTCCACGGTTAAAATCCAAAACGTACGGATCGCGGTTCGGTCCAGACCGGATTCACAGTTCACCGATTTTTTTGAACCGCCCTACTTCTGTTTGAAAACCGCATGAATTCCTTCTACAATCTGTACGTGTGGTAGGTTTGTTTCGATAAGTATTTGGTATAGCAAACAATGTATCCTGTTGTACATTAGCTACTCTTTTCCTATTTGAACTCGGATCTTGTTCACATTCATTTGTACACAAAGTGTCATGTCAATCCTCGTGTGCGGCAATGTAGCGTTGTCGCCTGTCTTCAATCGTTTTACGCCTCTCTTATTCCTTCAAGTAATGCTACAAATACAATTTTAAAACACAACTGCATTTGGAGCAATTCAATGCGCAATGATCCACATACATCGAACGGCTTTGGATACAGTTTTATCCGGAGATGTTTTCTAAAGTTGTGCTGTTAGACCTTTTGTATTCAGCTCTCCAGATGATAAGGGCTACTGCGCGTACGTAGTCGTAGTACCATACATGATCAAACTTCTTTGGCCTGATTTATTTCACCTCAGGCATGACAAGATTTCATTGATATCGATATTTTTAATTTACAAATTATTGCAAATCGTTGCGAAGCTAGAATGAATGGTGGATTAGAGGTTGGAGAGACATATTTGTTTAGATCTTTTTAGTAGCTACAACATGTAATACAATGGATTTCAACTCAAAAGGTTATGAATTAAGAGCATTAATGTTACATACACAGAATGGGTACTCAGAATGTACCCAGAATGAACGGTTACTGGACCGTTCAATTTTGAATTCTTGGTATATTCTGGGTATCGAGACTTTCTGATTGGCAAATGTAAAAACTCATAATCTCTTTGCTGGACTGAAATCGACGGATAAATCTATTAAATGCTTGAAATAAAAGGTTAAATGTTACTACATCTAAGTTACGATACATATTTCCGAGTAACCAGGGGCGGACCCAGGGGGGCACGTGCCCCATTGATCCCTGCTAAAAAACTCAAAAAAAATATATTCATATATATTATGTGTTTAGCAAATTATGCAATATAACGATATATTTACCATATACATTCATAAATATCTCAAAAATAAAATATAGAATTAATTATGTGCTCATTTCTGTTCTTTTTTTTATAAAATGTATGCATTATAAACATTATAGTCCCTAATAAATGTTTTAATTTAGCAAAACGTTGACTAGAAAAAAATTGCACGATTATAATTAATAAGGTGCCCCCATCGAATTGGATTCATGAGTCCGCCGCTGCAAGTAACACAACTACTAGGAAGATACAAAAGTATCGATTAGTTAATCATTGGTTTTATGTTTAAGCTGAATCTCAATATGATAATTTATAGAATAAAATATATGGATTAACTTCGAAAAATGATGGTCATACCCCTTTTCTTATACATGCACTTTATTTTTGGGGTGGGGGTGGATGCCATGTCTCGGAAATCCTGAATCGTCAAAAAAGCAAAAAACTAAAAACTAAAAAAAATATCCAAGTAGTGGAACAAGGCGATGTTTGGGAGGCTCATTTTTTATTTTTTTATTTTTTGAATTGTGATCAAAATGTATTTTGAATCTGGTAAAGTGTTTAGGAGAAATATGTAGTATGTATTTTGCAACAGGAGTAGCGTTTGGGTCCTTTGGGAGATATGTGATGTAGGTCTTTTTGTTAACCAAAATAAAAAAAGTGAAGAATAATAAGTCAAAAAACTCCTCTCACCCTACTTTTGGTTTTTCCTCTCTAATGTCAAAAAACCAAAACCCATTTGTCACATAATATATGCATTTTGCGATTTTCAGCCAAACAACTAAAAGCCAAAATGTAAAAATTAAAAATTAAAAATGAGGTATCCAAACAGTGCACATCGGTGGAGTTCAAAGTCAGGCCAACACCATTATCATATGTTTTGGTAACACATGCATTGTAGTAATTAGTGAAATCTTGGCATGTTCTTGTTTGTTAACATTTAATCATTTAATGTTGCCTCAAGTGGAAAGATCATCATCTTGAAAATATAAGGACTATTTTGATACGAAACTAATTTGACTTTTCTGAAGTTGAAAAACACAAGAAAGATGACCCAAGAACTCAAATTGAAAAAGCAGAAGAGAAAGAACATGGCTAGTTTATAGGCATATGCACTTTTCTTTCATAATTGCAGCAATAAAACAATTATCTTTGCAAGTTCATATTAGTAATCAATAACAAAAATTTATACGAGCATTTTGAGTTTTACTATGACAACCATAGTTGTTAGAACTGTACGATTCCCGATTTGTAGTGTATGATTATGTACGGTTCAGTGGGTAATTTTTACAAATAGATTGATTGAATCAGAAATAGCTGCAAATGGTAAGTGAATCACTGATCGGTGACCCAAATTGGTGAACCGAATCGGTGAAGCGTCCCATTCTCTTTCGATTTGATAAATTTAATTTTGACTCTTTTTTTCCCCTTTTTGTTGTTGGAAAAAGGTTTAAACTATTCTTGTAAAGTCTTTATTATTGTCATTTGTCATGTTTTTTTCTATATTTTTCTTAAATAGTCTCAAAAAATAGATTTCTCTCTCGTCAAGTATTATACGTACTTTGTGGAAGACTATTTTGAGAGTGCATAAAAAACGACAAAGAGAAAATGACATACGACCACTTCAAAGACCTTAACACCTTGTTTGGTTGGGGTTTTGGGAACCCGGTTTTGAAAACCCTTGGAAACCGAACAAGGGAAGGTTCTCAAAACCTGGTTCGGAAACCCCAACCGAACAAGGCCTAAAAGTATGTGTTTCGTACTTTTAGCTCTTTTTCAAACAAGACCATAAGTAGGAATTCATCATTTAAAACAAGCTTTCTATTCATCTATAGTACATCTATGGTACATATTTTTGTCACCGAAATTCATAAATAGTTATATATTAAGCACCTAAAAAGTTATGTTCATTGGCTATTGATTGCCATGTTTTCGGAACCTATCATGTTCCTAGGCCTGTCAATGGATCGGATTTAATCTGATCCGATCCGAATCCGATAACTCCAATCCGATAATCTGATAATCCGAATCCTGTAATTCAAATTGGATTCGGATCGGATTCGGATTTTATTGGATTTTATCCAATAAGAATCCGATCCGAAATCAATTTTGAAATTTTTTTGAACAAAACACTTTTGGGGATCGTTAATTCACTTTGCAAGCCAAAACTTGTTAGAAAACGGCAAATTAATTTATCTTGTGGCCAGACGTCCTAAGGTTATGGTTGACAATTTCCGATAGTATGAAAAATTATTTACTGACCAATCATGTAACGCATGTAGCAAGAGAACTACATTAACTTCAGAGTCCCGGAATTAGTTGAGGTGCGTGCAAGCTGGCCGGACATTCAGTTGTAAAAAAAAAAGTCACAATATAATTAAGAGTAATACATCATGTTGTCCGTCATGCTCCACAAATTTCCTCAACGTAGTAGCAAATGAATATTTATAAAAAGGGACCACACTTCGTTTTCTTCTAAACTGTGTTCACACTTAACAAACCTGCCTTATGAAAATGCTGTAGGTAAATAAAAAAAAAAAAAGGATTGGACTCGGTTTTTTGGATTGGATATCCGGTTTTTCGGATTCGGATTTTTTATTTCGGATTTTGCGAGTTCGGATCGGATTTGAGCTACTTCGAATTCGGATCGGATCGCATAATACCGGATTCGGATCCAATCCGGTCCATTGACAGGCCTACATGTTCCGATCAATTGCGACAACTTTTTTTAATGAAAATGATATCGGTAGACCATCATGTGTACTGTACACCAATACATTTTGACTGTTCAAAAGTATTTTTCGTCGTTCTGAATTTCAAATGAATTATTACCGGTCAAAGTATGAATTCTTACCGGTCAAAGTTACCGGTAAGAATTCATTTCAAAATCTAGACCATTGATTTCTGAGATGGACGATCGAGATATGTTGGTGTGCATTTGGGGTACGCGTGCATGATAACCATCATTAAATGAGTCTAATTAAATTCACTTTTATAAAAAGTAGTAAAATTAATTGATATAATTAGATTTCCCATACCAAAATTAGTAAAAGAGTTTGTGCCTATTATTTATAACTTAGATTTCTCATGCAAATAAAGGTTTAATTAGACTCATTTAATGATGCTTATTTTATTACACTTTTTATTGCTGAAAATAAAGAACTCCCACTAAATAAATCCTCTACGTTAAAAATAATTTTTTTTAAAAAAATCAAGAAATGCTGAGAGTGTGGTGGGACCCAATCGTTCATGTATAAATTTGGGTGCTTGGTAAGTTCATTATTAACTTCCCATAAGTCCATAACCCCAACCCCAACAAACCACCTTCCCCACATTTCTCTCCTCTTTTTGCTGTAAAACTGAATTCTCTCTCTCTCTCTCGGCTATGGCGGTTAAGCACAGTGTCTCTCTCCTCCTTCCCCTCGCAATCTTCTTACTAGGTACGTAAAACCCGCCTTTTTTTTTTTTAATGAAAAGTGTCCTGATGAACCAAACAACACGTGCTTATTTCCTTTCCGATCCATTGCCAAATGAATGTTTGTATGGTTTAGTCGTTCTGTATATCCACCTCTGTATTGAGAATGCTCTGTTTTTAATCATGGCTTCTCCCAATTAACCTATGATTTTTCTGTTTTTCCGATTTATCAAAATTTTAACGTTATGATTCAAAGATCGAACTTTTCTCCACGTCAACTTAGATTAGTTCCAGATTTTAACAGTAACGGTAACGTTGTAACAGTAGCAGGAATGTAACACGTACGTAGCAAAAATCAATTTTTTTTTAATTTTATACAATTATGTATGGCGCTTGTCTACGTAAAATTTTCATTCGGTAAAGTACCGTCCGTGAGCCCAAATCGATTGACGTACGTGCAAATTTCAGTTGTCTCTAGGGTAATGGTGTGTAACATTTTCAAAAGGCTGAAAATCCGTTGTGGTTTATCGGGTCAAGATAACAGGTCGAGTTTACGCACACCTTGATTAATTTTTTACCGTATTTACAAGTAATTATCCTACTTTCTTCTTGCCCCAAATTTATGACATTTTGTTGAAAAAAATGTCTCATTTGTATTTCATAAATTTTCTGGGAATCCAAACGAATACTACTCCCTCCGTTCCAAAATGTTTGCCCCCTACGAAACTACGTGTAATTTTCAAACTAAAAAATAATGTATTTACCAAAATAATTTTCAAATTTTTTTGCATCATATTAAAGTTCTCAATGAGATCTATCAAACAAGATCCATATTGCTTAGAAAATTATTTTTGTAACTATATTATTTTTTAGTTTGAAAATTTGACGTAGTTTCGTAGGGGCAAACATTTTGGAACGGAGAGGAAGTAGTATTAAGCGATACTGGACCCCACATTTTTAATTTTCTGGACCAAATTGCTTTAATTAGCTGGATTCTGACCCCACATTTCATTAATTTGTAGGGTCCACAGTTTCAGCAACGGTATTTACCCTTCAAAACCGCTGCACCTATACAGTTTGGCCCGGCACACTTTCCGGCAACGGCGCCACCGTCCTCGGCGGCGGCGGCTTCGAATTGGCACCTGGAGGATCAACGAAGTTTCCCGCCCCACCCGGCTGGTCGGGTCGGTTCTGGGCCCGAACCGGCTGCAAATTCGATGCCTCCGGCAACGGTAATTGCTCCACCGGCGACTGTGGGGCTCTCAAGTGCATCGGTGGCGGCGCTCCGCCGGTTACGCTGGTGGAATTCACTGTCGCTGGCAGTGGAAGGAACGACAAGGACTTCTACGATGTGAGCCTCGTCGACGGGTAAGTTTAATTTATACTCCCCGTCCCTTTTTTATTATCGACAATTCCATTTTGAGTTAGTTCATTCTGTGATTGTGTTTTGAAAAATTACTAATTGGCAAGAATTTTTATTTTGTCATTTTAAAAAGTTAGTAGGTAAAAAGTTAATGTGTAATAAGAGTAATAATATTTCTTTATTAAATTGGATTTACAAAGCAAAACATAGACAGAGAGAGTGATACGTTTATTTTTTTTGAAGTAAAAAATATGCCTATCTTTTGCTTTTCAAAATTTTTGAGTAAAAAGAATTTCCCAATCCGAAATATAGTTTATTTTATTTGCAGTTTATTTTTGTCCTTTTGAAGTCTTTTCAATTTGTCATTCAAAAAAGGAAGTTTTTTAAAATTTTGGTCATCTGTTGTAATTTTTTTACAGTATTTCTCACAAAAACAAGAACATGGACTACAATTGACTTTTGACAATAGCAAAAAAAAGACCTAAGGGCCCGTTCTCCAAAGGGATTATTTGCTTTTGGTTTTCCACGTTTTACGAGATAGATCAATCTCCTCCTAAGATATCGACTAAAATAGCCCAAAAAATTTAAAAAGCAAGCTTGCGTAGTGAAACAAGCCCTTGAAAACACTAGGGTGAGTTTGTCCAAGTAAAGGGCGAATTTTTTTTATTTTTTATTTTCTATGTTTTTTTGAATTCTCTTTAGATTCGCGGGATCTTAAAAAAGTTTAAAAAATGAGAAAATAAAAATAAAAAATACAGTTTTATTTTCTTTTTTTTACTAAAAAAAAAATCAATTCATAATTTATGATTTTTTTATTTTGGGTTTACGACCTCCTAACAATGGAATCCGAACAGGTACAATGTGGGCATGGGCGTACGACCCTCCAGCACCGGCACCGGCGACTGCCAGTATGCCGGCTGCGTGAATGACCTAAACGGAAATTGTCCACAGGAGCTGCAGGTCATGAGTTCTGGTGCCGTAGTTGCTTGCATGAGCGCATGCGAAGCATTTAACACGCCGGAATATTGTTGCACCGGCGATCACTCGACACCGGACACGTGTTCGCCGACTCAGTATTCGGAGATGTTTAAAAATGCATGCCCAACAGCGTATAGTTATGCTTATGATGATGCGTCAAGTACCTGTACTTGTGCTGGGGCTGATTATTTAATCACATTTTGTCCCACCAGGTCATAGTTATGAGAGTCATTACAATGTCATCATTTGATTTTATTGGAGTAGCTCTTAACTATATTTAGAAACCTTGCAGATTACTTGGATTAATGTTTACTAGGGTTTATTTTGATTTGGGTTCTGAGAAATTATTCAACTCTTGTTTTTTTGGATTTCTTGGCACAAAAATGCAGATTTCTTTGTTCTAGAGTGGGAAATAGCAATAGATCGAGAGAAACGAGTAACGAAGGTGAAACTATTTGAGATTTTCCTCTCTGCATGAAGGAATAAATTCATTTTTACTATTTGCGGCTAACTTTCTGCATAAAATAACACATGTAGATACTCTCAAATTTGTCGCCCGATGTGGAGCAGTTTTTGCTCTCTCACTTGCTACTTTAGCTTTTAGCCCCATTTGTGTCACCTGATAAGGATGGCCTTAGGGGTTTGATTATTGAGACTCTGTTGTCTCCAATGAGACTGACCAGAGCTATTTCTTTTACCAACAACATTTACTAAGTTTCATCAGTTGTAAAGAGAAAAGAAAGGAACAGAACATATCCTTACAGAGAAAAGAAAGAAACAATCAAACATAACGTTCTAAACACAGAAAGAAAGCAGGAAGAGCCCTTTTTTTTCTCTTTCTTTTCAGCCTTGGGCCAAAACTCTATGTTTGCTCATCCCAACGAACCCTTTTTTTTCTTTTCTGATCCTCCCCCCCAATTTCGGTACAGTTGCAATTACTCTACATCTGGACTTTCGATTGTGAAAGCCAAATTCGGTGAACATTCCCATCCATTCCTTTCTAAATGAACTTTGGAATGGTGAAAGGAAAACCCTAACTTCTAATGCACGCGCAATTCGTGCCATTTTCCTACTCTCGATAACCTATGAATAGAAAACTAAGAAGCCCCAAAAGGGAGGGGTAAATAAAAAAGCTGCCTAACATTTACAATTACTACCTAGGAATTGTTACCGGAAAAACCAGCTCCTCAAGCCACTATACCAGGGTAATGGAATCTCAACAGAGCCCGTGCATTGACCTTCACCCTCACCCACACTACTAAACAGCGTTTGGTCTGAGCAGTCCAGTGAGGCACCACATGCCAAGTTATATGACTGGCATGCTGAATGGCACACACGAAGCCTGTTGTCACCGTCGTCATCGCACTTTTGGATCGATATCTGTAGCAAGAAGACAAATCAAAATTAGATTTTGTATCTTTGTATTTGTCATCACTTAATCATCAAGAATCACATGACCATGCTCATGAAGTGAGGAGAGAGTGATCTATCTTCCACCTCTTTTTGGTAAGCCATGAGAAATCCTAGATACAGGCCAGGCCAAGAATTTAGGTATCTAAAACTTGTTTACAGTGAAATTTGAATTAACCAAAAGTCAAGCTTGAATTACTAGATGTCACCTAAAAAACAACCATGCAAAACATGTCAACAAGACCGTTAATTTTATTGTTTGGCGGCTTTGGCCAAGACTCGCATTTCTTGATCATAGTAAACGAGATAGCCTGCTTTCAACATTAAAAGCCCAGCAAATCGTATATACTAACCCAACAATGTTCTAAGTGTTTCACCCCGTCAACTTATAGGGTTGTTTCTCTTGCAGATTTTAGAAGTGGTCATTTTCCTTCCACCTTAACCCACCCCACCTGACAAGCAGGCCATTTAAGTTGATGCATATTATAGGAGGTATGGGAACAGCATCCAATTTGTATGCAAATAATCGAATATTGAAGCATAAAAAGGTGAAGCAGTCATGGTAATAACTAATAACAGGTGAATAATTACGGTGATTATGCTTATCAAAGGAAATATAGAAGTGTTACACTTGAATAAGGCAGAACATCTATAATTTGCAATTGCATAAACAGTGATTCGTCAAAGAAACAGGAGGCAAAACCATGTCAACTGAAACCATATCTATCACAATGCATGCATATAAAATAACTTCACTAGCAGATGGAGATGAAAGGGTACAAAGTGAGCACAAATGCCTTTACGAACTAAGTTTCTGTGTGAATATATGTGAAGACGAAGCAACTTACCCAGCAAGCTAGCCGCTTAGCAGCTGCATCGCAGTTGGTGCTCTTAAATAGATTCAAAAACTTTCCAGGAGAAGCAACTGGGAACAATCGGTTATAGTTTGGAAGCACAACTACTTCTTCGAGCTGCTGCAATATACCTTCACTAGGTGCACAATGTTGTCCAGGTCCATCACTACTCAGCACATCTTTGCAAACTGAAAGATTGACCATGAGCATAGAGCTGTCCTGGCAAGTGTAGCCAGCATAGTCTGAGCAGCGGAACTCACATAGTCCATTATCACAAACCCCTCCATGAAGGCTGCATTGTTCGTCACAGACAGCTGCACAACATGCCAAAGCACAATATTACGTGGAGAAAAAAAAAAATGAGTTCCATTTTGGTACGCACATTACAAAGCATGGTACACCTTTCCAATATGGTGAATTTAGAGATCAGAATCTATAACAAAAGTTTTTCAAAAGTTCAGATTTAATTAACTACAAATATCGAAAGATTTAGAGTATTGGCAAGGGAAAATGTGTAGAAAGAAAGCGGGGGTTATATGCTCTCAGAAATCTGTTTTGCGTTTATAAATAATATTTTGTTTTGTTGGATGTCAATAACTTGAAAGAACAAAGTTCTAATCCTCGTATCTGTAAAAGTCTACCCCTATTGCATCAATCTTATTCGGGTTCGTCATACCGTCATGATACGTGTTCCATGTAACATGGAGTTGAACATACCCTTAATCATATGCTGAAAGTTCAACTCACTCACAAATGTAAGGCTAAAGTCGTATGACTAGTGTGTGGTTATTGAGACGCTGCTCATCTAGTGAAGGTAACATCTGTCCACATTTCACGATGACCATTATGTGTTGTCACTTGTTGGTTGGTGCTGTATGGTTGTCAAAATCTCTTCTCAGAACCAGAAACAATTAGAACTTTGAAAACACCACAGTTGTCATACTTAATTTTTGTGCGACAGTACTTTTCCAGATTCAAAGAACAATTAACAATCGCTTCTTAAACTGAGATGTTTTCAGGAAATTCTTATCCCAAATTCTTTTTTCTGAAACAATTTGCCACATGATTTTTATTTATAAATGAATAAATAAAAAGGGAAGGAAAGCAATGTTCAAAAAGAAGGTCTAGGCGGCCGAGTACTCGCCGCCTAGGCGCTAGAAGGCCCTTCGCGGACTAGTTCGGGCTAGGCGCAGAGTACTCGGTCTGGAAACTAGAAGGTGCCTGGCGGCCCTGGGAAAGTGTGTCGATAACTCTTTCAAAACATATAACGTTACCCGTAGAGCAGTCAATGCCAGTGTATCCTTTTGCACATTCACAAACACCTTTTTGAAGGCACTTGCCATGCCCATTGCAGTTGCTAGGACAGAAGCCTGCATAGATAAACCTACATCAGCAACTTGCAAGGACTAGTAGATTTCAAAACAAACATAGAATCAGGAAAAGGATTAAGAGCTCACGTTTACTACAGTCATGCCCATGAAACCCTGGCAAGCAATGACACCTTCCATCGATACAATCTCCATTGAAGTTACACGAACTGGGACATTGTCTAGACAGAGGGGTTGAGAATGTGTTGCATAATTCATGGAAAGCTGGGCAAATCAGCTCACCTGCAGTTCAGAACAATAAAGAAATAACCAAAATATAAGCAAATAATCAAGTTCGATTATTAGAAGGGCCAATGTGTTGGGGGACACCATACCATTGAATCCAGGAAACTGAACTGGCCCACCCGCTTCAGGACACACTTTCCAAATGCCATCCACAGCAACCTTAAAAAGAAAAAATTTACGGTGACTAACCAAAAAATCAGAGACAACATGCAATTAAAAGGCATGCCTTTAACTACTCATACTTCTTGTCTCACAAAAGATACGCCCAATTAATCATCATGAGGAAATTTAATAACCTAAGAATATTATACATGGGCCAAGGTGAAAGGTTTTTCATTAATTTTGATAGTCCTTCCACAAATTGTATTGCTACCGTCCCTTGAAGCAAAAGAGTTTAGAACTGTAGTAGTGCAATGTTCTCTTGTTGCCATTGAATCCCACCTTTTAACACAAATGAGCACTTAGTTCCTACGCACAGCCTTTCTAGGCCGGCTTACCAGTAACTATCTGTGAAGTGAAGTCCCACATCGCCTGGTTACCAAAGTAATATGAAATATATAAGTGTGAGGGCACCCTCACTTCATAAGCTAGCTTTTGGGATTGAATTCTACCCAAGACCGTGTGACATGGTATCAGAGCTGGGTACCAGAGATGGATAGGGTGCGTGTCTCTCGCCTGCACGCGGCAGGTGCTGCCGAGTGAGCACGCTGCGCATGAGGGAGGGTGTGAAGCGAAGTCCCACATCGCCTAGTTACCAAAGTAATATGAGATATATAAGCGTGAGGGCACCCTCACTTTATAAGCTAGCTTTTGGGGTTAAGTTCTACCCAAGACCGTGTAACACTATCATGCATCAATCAGATCAAGGAAGCACCAATAAATGAAACAAATTTTGAAGGTCCAAATTATACCTCCAAGGAGTTATTTATGCACCTGTGCTGATAACAGCCATTTCCTTGGTTCGTAGAACCCCTTACAAACCCAACACGAACTAATGATGAGGCCATACACCTACAGCATAAATGAAAATAAATAATGTCTCGGGGACTTTCAGAAATATGTTAACTTCAAATAGGTTCCATTAGTAAATCTCACCTTGAGTTACTTCTTCTCACCTCACCCAACATTCTGTCAGGTGCTCGGGCACTATTCATGTCTGTGCATGATCCATCAGAATAAGCGACATAGTAAGTGCAATAATCAGCTAACGATGACTGCCCACCTGTAACCACCAAGAATGAAAGTTGGTAGTAAGTAATAGCTTAAGCTTACAACCATAACTACCACTTATATAATTGCTATTTGGATAACTAGCACTTAAATAATTGCTAGTAGCCAGTTGGGATACATGTTAGAAAACATAGATGGCTATCAAGTATCAATAAAACTATGAATTTAGATCGTCAATTTGCCTGACGGCAACCGTTATCCACCCCCAGTTAGCATCACAGGAATTAGTCTCCCCACAAATATGGGGGGAAGAATACCTACATACTACCAATCACATACTATTAGTAACACTCCAAACCACCCATTCAGTTATGACTGGGAAGACAAACTGAGAGAACCCCCATTCAAGGGGGAAAAACTGTCTTAACAAATGCATACACAAAAGAAAAAAGGAAGATGAATACAAAGAAGAAGCTGGAAGATAAACTCGATTAGAAGACAGCAAGTTAGTAGATATACCACGTCCAAAATTTGACACCAACATAGCAGCACACGAATCTTTAAGAAGAAAATCCTAGCAAGCACCCTTAAGAAGGTGGTTAATGTGCAACAAGTGCAGTTGATACCCGTAAGAAGTGTAAAGAAATCTGTGAATGTGCACTAAATTTTGCGAAATGTGGATTGGAGTACTAACTTTTGGGGCATTATGAGCATATTAATCCACCACCCATTCAGTGGATGTTAGCAGGACCGTTCTTCAAAAGCATGATAATGGGACCAACAAAGTAAATAAATACTACTTGAAAGTAGGAAAATCAAAGCTCAAGAACACACCTTTGTTAGCTTGAGGAAAATAACGGGCCCACTGAGGAAGGTCCCCACTGTAACTTACAATCGGGCAGTAACCCTCTGCCTCCCTGTTATATGTACAGCCAGACAACTGTGTTGTGTTGCAATGGTATGCTCCCTTCCAGAGATTGCAAGGGGTGGTAACAAATTCAGTTCCTTGGTTTCTTCCCCAGTCAAGACGGTCAGCCATGCTATAATTCGCCTGGTACCATCCACTATCCTCCAATAAGGCCAGAGTCATTTTCGAAACAACTGATCTTGTATCCACTGATCCCGTCATGATCTCATTCATCAGAAGCCTTTTCTCCCAGTGGGATCCTGAAGCACATCATCAAACATTATTATTTATTACACCACATTATTATTTATGACACTAAAGAAGACCTAATAAATTACCTGTTGCAATTAGTATATATGTGACAGAAAGGAATAAATGGTTGGATACAGTGAACATGTGACGTTTCTAGATCCACGTATTATCAAATACTCGACTTTTATCAGGTTTTCCTTTTTCCACTAATTGACTGCATAGTGCAGTGATAAACCAATATCTTCTACCAAACTTCAACTAACTAAAGGATTGCAATCATAATTGAAATGGGCGGTTAAACTGTAAGCACATAATAAAAGTATGGGTGGGTAGAATCAATATAATAGCATTATTGACAGACTTCAGTATGGACAGGAATAGAAAAGGCTAAACTACCTGAAGTACCACGCCCTCCACCATCTTCTAGCTCTAAACCAGTGAAATTTTCAGAGAATGCCTGCCAATATACAGTTGTGAAAATGTTGGTGATTTCTATGGCATTGGCTCAGATTAGCAGAGTTCAAGGTCACAAACATCTAGATAGATCGTTGAGAGAGAGAGAGAGATACACACGCAAAGTTTATGCCGAGTAAATGGAAAAAATAACAAAATGAAGTATATATCAAGTACCCCATAATGGTAGCGAGAATGCATAACAACACGGGGAAGCACAACACGTGTAACCGTCCGTCCCAGCTTTTCATCTACAGCCTGGTCAGTAACCTGCAATTGAATGATTGTTAAGTTAAATCCTAAAAAAGACCACGGAATAACCTAACATAATGTCCCGAGAAAGTGTAAGTCTGTCATATGGTAATAATATGACCGTATCCTTAACGATATTGTTCAGAGAGGAACACATTCTGTAATGTAGAGGTATTTACCTGACTACGCCTTCTTTTCCTCTCATCCCTAAAATGTGCAAAGGCATGGGGATCGAATCCAAGAACATGCATGACCTGGACAGAGTGAAACTCATTGACCAAAGAAACAAAAGCACTTCTCATACATTTGTTGTAAACATAAAGTAAGCCAGCTAACCTCATGTATGAGTGTAGCTGAAAGTAAGGTTTCTGCTTCTGCAGTCAAGTGGCGAGGAGCAACATTAACATGTCCTGCATATGGGACATTAATGAGTATTTTGGGATTCAATCATCTGAGATATGGTAGTTAAGAAGCACAGACAGGTCTTCTGGCCTGACGTATCTGTGGTCGAGTCCAACGGGAGTCAGGCACGGACAAGAAACAGACAGAACATGACACATTCTTGACATGTGTCCGATACACCAAAATACTTGTTCAATGACTTCAGTGTACCTTTTTCAGTTGAACACAATGGGGAACATGAAGGTCACATTGGGGACATACTAGGCCATGTAAGAGGTCAGAATGTAATCTTATAAACATGGGGTCAAATCAAACTTTTATTAATTCATACTCATTCAGCTGACTGCAGTTCTTATCTCTTCATAATCAATGTTTCCTTGTCCAAATTTTATGAAAGTAATATTCCTAATCTTATACGAATTCAAAACACAAACACAAACACACACGCCCCACACAACACGTGTCAGTGTGTAAACTCGGGTGTCCTTAACAGTCCATGTTCTATCTTTTGAAAAAATAAACTGTCTGAATGTATATGTCTCGTATCTGTATCCGTGCTACTTAAGCATGATGGTAGTGTACAGCATCAACAAGAAATCACTGCTCCATGAAACATTACCAGCAATTGCACGACCCCATTGATCACGTTCGCATGCCACTGCCCATGCAAGAGTGTTGCCTGTTGTAGGTCTTGTAGTTACCAAAAGAACTAAGTCTGCATCAGCAACACCATCTGCACAAGAAAAGAAGAAGAGAAAAGAGTAAATAAGGAAGGCCGTGGAAGAAGGCTTGCAACAACTAAATAGTGATCAAATGACAAAGCAGGTTTCCATTTGTGGCAAAAAGCATACCCTCTACATATTCCCGTGGAAGCTGTACACCTCCATCTTGTCCACATGCTGAATATCCACTTAACCTTAAGCTACCTTTCACAGGTTCAACAGCTAAGGCCCTTCTGAACCAGTCTGCTGTCTGCCCCAGTGCCTGTATTAAGCTATTCCTGAAATTAGTACATATTTGCTATAACTTGGGTGGTACCAGAAGGTCATAAGGGTGATGTTATATGGATGACAAATTAGTACAAACATATACAGCTCAAAAACTAAAAAAAACCAACGTTATATGGACTTCTCTAAATGTACTAAGTACCTACATCAGACTTTCAATACTCAAATAAGGGTATGGGATTAGTGTAAGACATGTTTAGTCAGACATTCACCAAGCAACCATATATTTTAAGCCCAATTATCAAGAACTGTGTGTAGAACTTATTTTATGCATGAAATGCCCCAAGGAAACTTGGAGACACCATTGACACGATAAACAAAGCAAATATTCAAAGAAATCAAAAAAAATTGGTGTGTCACCGTGTCCTTGAGAAGAGAATTAGATAAATCTGACATTTGGACATAATGCTCACAAGCCACAACGACACCCATACCCGACCCGAGTCAATGTAACATTGATCAAAATATAACAAAAAACAAAGAGATGGTCACCCCAAACAAATAAATACAATATATACTACTATGATGCGTGCTTATACTCTGCACTAGACATTCACTCAAGCAGAACGAACCTGATCTGAGAAATTCCACACATTACAAAGATGTCTTATTTGTGTGTTAAGCACGAGAGTCACAAGATATAAGACAGCTTAAGGATAGAAATCAACGCACAAATCATACCTTTCGAAGGCGATGCCTTTTGTCATCCACAGAGATGTCGTCAGGAGTGCAGTTATACCAGCAGTCACCAAGAATGGGAGGATCACCATTAGGATTACAAGATGGTACCCCGCGATTGGGTTTCTGAGGAGGCTCCCCAAGCTGCATAACGAAAACAAAAGCCAAAACTTCTTAACATTATTTCCACAGCCCCAACCATGTACAAAGCTACAAGTTTCCAACACAGTCCACTTGCCTTTACAATGTCGCCAACACTTCGACAGTCTCTATCGTGCGAGTGGCCAACAGCATCATAATTTAAATAAATCCTAATAGGTTGTTTTTCATTTATTTGTTGCTCTGAATGTTTAGAAATTCCTAGCAATGCCCTCCCCTTGCGGTGAAGGGGTTTTGAGATAGCAGATCTCTCATAAACCTGTGGCGTCACCGAATACACTTTACGACCTGGTCGCCTCCTTTGTTCAAGTATCTCATCATGAATGCAGGAATGCGATATAATGCTTTCGTCGCTCTTTTCTGTGGCTTGCCACAATTGGTGTTCTTGGGAATTTGAATAACCAGCTTCAAACCATACTAATATCAATACAATCTGGAACAAAGGAGGGGGAAAAGACAACATGAAACAAATGGAAAGGAAACACCACATCAGTGTCCAAGACTCCAATTATAGTTTGTTGACCTGAAAAGTTTAACAAGCAAAAACTACTAATAATACAGTTATTGGAAAAAAAAACATTCTCTTTTCTAATTTTCACCAGAAATCTGTAAAGAAAACACTCATGCTGCCTATGGCCCATCAAAGAAGCTATTATCGAATCCACACCCATAAACCCAAAAGGCAACTAACTGCAGCGCATTAACCCAATTCTTTTTTACCCCAACAAACAATGACAGAATGACTCAACTACACCCAAATCCATTCAAGTTATTTCAAAGGCATACAACAAAAACGAGAACAATTTTGAATGCTTAACCAATACTTACCACAACACTTGACCAATATTTACCACACTTTCTCCGACAAATAACAAAAAGTCAAGGGACACAATTTTGAACAACGGTAGTGTCTAGATTTGTGTTTTAAAGTTGTGTTCGTAGCATTGCTCGACAATCAAGCCATCATAAATCCCACATTAAAAAAAAGTCCAGAATCTTTTGAAACCTAATTGGCTCAGGCATGGATTGTGCGTCAATGTTAAGAATTCAAAATCTAGCATTTAGCAACAAAGTACTAAAAAAACACAAATCCTAAATCCCTCAGTCATAACAGCGAAAACCTACTGTAAATTGCAATCGGCAGTTTATAAGAGAAAGCATTGCCTCGAAAACAACAGCCAAACGAAACTTGGTCTAAACTGACCACGATTTCTAAGACTCAACACATCGACTACTCCAAATCTTTAACTCCATCAAACAATGCATTCAACACCACCACCAATCCCATCAAATCGCCCCCGGCTTCCTCATCCGTTCCGTTCTTCTTCCCCACATTCCAAATACACAAAACGTGTACAGATGAATTCAGCCGACAAAAGTTCAGCAATCTCCCTCCTGGAACCCCGGCTTCCTCATCCGTTCCGTTCTTCTTCCCCACATTCCAAATACACAAAACGTGTACAGATGAATTCAGCCGACAAAAGTTCAGCAATCTCCCTCCTGGAACCATTCTAATGAGAGAGATTAGACAAAGAAAGGTACAACTCTTGAAATCTTTGAATCATAGTGAGTTTGATGGACTGAAACGACTGATTTTTCAGGTGGAGAGGATTTTGTGTTTGTATCTCGACTGAGTGTGGAGTATCACTAAAAATATATATATTTCAAGAGCTTTACCATTCTCTCTTATCTTGTCGACTGTATCTATGTATGTGTATGTACATTTTTTTTGTATATGAAATGTGGGGAAGAACAGAGCAGATTGAGAAACCGGTGGTGATTTGTATTTACATATATGTATCTATCGCATCACGAAGACAGGAATGTGATATAACATGTTTACAAACTCTTTTTCGTGACTCGCAAAAATTGATGTTCTTGAGAGTTTGAATAACCCCCTTCAAACCACAATAATATCCAAAGAACATATTCTTTCTTCTAAATATCCCGAAAAATCTGTAAAGAAAATACTCATGCCACACACACCAAAGCAAAGAAGCTATCTTTCGTTTGGCTGTTGTTATTGCAAAGGCATAACAAAAACAAAAACACAAAAGAGAGAACAAGCTTTCTGAATGAGACTACTTAGTCAACGAATTTATCAATAGTAGCACAAAAGGAATACCAGAAAAGAAGACAGGAAGATACAGAAAAGGAAAGCTAAAGAGAAAGAGAGAGCAGAAAAGGAATTGAGCAACAGCAAAAATGAAAGGAAACTCAAAACATCCATCTATGTTATGAGGTGCTGCTGATCAAAAAAATAAATAAGAGGTGTTGAACACAGTACTTACCTCAACAATTTCCAAATTACGACTACAATTGCTCCGACAAACAAAGCCCTAAATCCCTCTTAGCATACCAAACAAAATTCAAAATTGAGAAAAAAAAAAAAAAAAAACTTTTGGAAACCCAAATGGCACAGGGATTGCTACAAGTCTTTTAAGTCTCCAAAGTTCAACTTTCTTCTCCCTGAATTTCTTAATCTCTCAGCATTTAGCAACAAAGAAGTAGTGAAAATGGAAAACCAAGACAGAAAGATACAGAAAAGGAAATGAGAGAGAGAAAGAGAGCAGAAAAGGAATTCAGCAAAAGCAAAATATGTAAACTCCAAACATACATCCATAGATTCGAGGTGCTGCAAACTTTCCCAATTTTGACCACAATTTCTCCGAAAAATAATGCCCTAAATCCAACTTGGCACAAGTTAAAAAGGTTAAAAATCTTCAATTTTGGAAACCTAATTCGCTTAGGTGTGTGCATAGTGTCAGTCTTAAGAATCCAAAATCCAGCATTTAGCTACAAAGAAGTAGTAGTAAAGAAAACCCAAAACCCTAAATCCCCATTTCTAACAGCAAAAACCTACTGTGAAGAGAAATCTGAGAGCTAATAGGAGAAGCTTTACCTGGAAAACAACAACGGCGAAGGTCCGAAACGACCAAGTTTTCGAAGACCCAACACATCGGCTACAACAAATCCTTAACTCCATCAAACAATGTGTTCGCCGCCGCCGATTCCATCAAATCGCCGCCGATTTCCTGATCCCCAACATTTCAAATACACAAATGTACATACATACAGAAATAGATACAGCCGAAAAAAGTTCAATGAATTCCCCTCTCTCTCTTTCCCTTTCCCCCCTCGAACGGGGTTCCGACAGGAGAGAATGGCGCAGTCTCAAAATGTCAGAACACTGAATCACTCCTGTGGAGTGATTTTTCTGGTGAAAGAAAGATTATTGCTTGAATCTCCTCAACTGCGAGTGAACTTGCTAAATACCAGTGAAGTTTTTTGTTTGGAAATGGAAATGGTGGAGTGGGTTTGTAGCAGGGAAAAAGGTGTTTATAGAAGGAGAGATGAGAGAGAGAAATGCAACGAGGAACAGGTGAACAGGTGAAGGTGGTAGAGGCGATGATGATTTTTTTTTAATGTGTTAAAGAAAAGGAAAATTTAAAGTTGGATTAAAATAATAATAGTGGTGAAATTCGGAAACTTTGAGTGTATTAGTATCAAGGTCCTTGAAATGTATGGGTCATGCTAAGGATGCACTATAGTATCTGTTAAGGGTTTAAAAAAATATATTTATTGGGTTTTAATTGTACTTTTTTTGAAGAGTGCATTTACTTGTATACTTTAAAGTACAAGTGAGATTCGCAAGTATATTTTTTGTAGTTTTAATGGGTGCAATATTGCACGCGTTAGCATTTCCTGAAATGTATATATAGTTAGTATATCCTTAAGTAGTTAAGTTTGCTCCTAAAGCATCTTCCACTAAGCTTTAAAACTCTATTTTAGAGACCAGTTGTAACATATCGAGGGGACATTTTGTAATTGAACTCATCTTTTCGTCAACTGCAAAAAAACCAAGAGTCTTATTCCATTCGACCACGAGCTGGTGAATACTATCTGAGTTTATATGAGATTATAATTGGGGTGGGTTTCTACTATGATATTTTTGTCGGTTAGAATATGAGTGCAAGAATATTGAAAATATGAAAATATTTATAGCGGAAACTGAGCATTGGTACGATTTTGAAAATCAGGAACGGTCATTTGTTTTGTGCTAATACGAATAAATCATGACAAATAAGGGTGGGTTTGCCAATAGTTTGCTAAAATCAACTTTATCTCCAACCCAAAAACTTCATTTACTAGGGGTACAATGAACATTATATTAAGCTCATTCTATATCCAAGCTGTGTGTTTGTGTTTCCTTGTCATCTCACAATGTGCAGCCCATTTTGAAATCCGTCAAATGTAAACTTTTTTAGGATCTGTCATTGTGCAGTATTTTTTTCTTAGATTTGTGTGTGCGCACAAGAGAAGAGATATCCGATTAACAACATGACTCCTGTTTAATCCTAGCCTCTTGGAATCATTTGATCATCTGATCATCTAAAATGTTACCCGGCAAAGCTCTAAAATGCATCCCGAGAACAGAAAGTTAATCTTGGAACTCATAGGAGATCATTTCAGAAAAATGGATGAATCTCTATTTTACATTGGTGTTGGATCCTTTTTATTTCACTATTGGGACTGAATGGTCAAGTTTAGGCCACTCGTTAGTCCATTTCAAATCGAAATTGTTGACTTTTTTTATAATTTTTTGAAAACATTAATCATGTTAAAAATCAAATTGATCAAAATTAATTGCTATGATTTTGAAATATATTTATAGACCGGAGAGATTCAACTCTTGTACATTTCACTTTCTTACTATGTACTTAATAGTTGTTCTAACAATAAGATTCTCGCAAGACCCCTTCAAATGAGATCCATACTAGGTACATAGGAGTAATTTATAACAATCGAATGATTCAAACTTTTGTAGAAGTCAGGTAATGTTTGTATCTTTATGAATAATTAGATATGAAAATGGAGATTTGGAGTAGAGTCGCAATGAACAAAAATTCGCTTTATATGCATGATTTAAATTAAGAATCGGATTTAAGTCTCTATTTTAGAGAATAAAAAGATACTCGCAAGACCCCTTCAAAATGAAATCCATACTAGGTACATATTTTATAACATTCGAAAGATTCAAACTTTTGTAGAAGACGTCAGGTAATGTTTGTGTCTTTATGAAAATGGAAATGGAGAGTTGGATTAGCGTCGCAATGAACAAAAATTCTCTTTATATGCACGATTTAAATAAAGAATCGGATTTTAAGTCACTGTTTTAGAGACTTGGGTCATGCCTCAATTTGGATATTCGCGGATATTAGTTATACTAGTTACCACATTTACAATTTAATATGGTCATGTGATAATTAATATTAAAGGATATTAATTCTTGGGTGACGTATATAATCGTGAATTAGTCAATTTTTCATTTTTATTTTTGGCACTCCGAATAATTTTATCGGGTTCAAGGTTAGACTACGATGCATGGTTATTATTTTACCAATTAGTAGTAATATATTAAGGAGAACAAAAGAGAAGATATAAAAAAAAGGAAAGGATAAGTTTATATTCAAAATTTCCGAATAATTTGCTTATCTTTAACGAACCCACTCCAGTTTATGATTTAAAGTATTTTTCCTTCTCGAAAAAAAGAAGTCTTTTTCATTATAATGATTTAAAGTTCCAACACAGCAAGCATGCTACTTATTTAGATTACATTTTTTATAACTAGGTGTACCCGCGTGTCCGGGCCAACGGGCACATCCCGATTAATTTTGAAGGATCAATCGCATCGTCCACTAGTGGAGTCCCGTTTAGAGCCAAAGCAAAACTCCATATAGACTGGCCTCAAAGAAATTATTAGCACAAAGAAATTTCAAACTTGAGACTTTGGTATGGAGCAAACTCCTAAAACCCTTTTGGATAAAGGATTTTCAAGAGAAAAGAAAAGAAACTGAGAGAAAGATTATTCTCCCTTATATTTGGTTTGGATGGCCAATGTTGTGAGAGAGGGTGATCGATACACGGTGAGGGTCGGAAACTTTTAAAAGACCCATTTATGTTTCTCACCAAAAGTAGTTAGATTTGGTGAGAAGAGAAATGGTAGTGAGATTTGGTGAGAAGAGAAATGTGATTGATGTTAATCTTTTATTTTATCTATCCAAATGAGATATTGGTGAGAAAATATAATAATTTTTTTTTATGTTTTTATAGTGTGTGAGACATATATACCATTTTCTTTTCATTTCTCAGCCAGGTAGCCAAAGGTGCAATAAATTCGAAGTCTTCACCACAAGGTCAAACCATTTGCAATTCTTATAGAGATTCCATTATCACATCAAGCAAAATTCATGAAATACTCCTACTTATGTCAGTATACGAGCCATTCATATTGTAAGTCTTTACGCATTTATCAGTTACCACCCATGCAAAAGATTAAGTGGATTGAATATAAATACTCCTATTCATCAAAACAAAACATATTTTTTCATAACAAGCATATATTTCTAACCGTTCATAAATTCGACCAAGACTTTAAAATTGCCCACATTTTCATGTAAGATAAACAAACCGATACATATAAAATGAACGGTTCTCATTGTCAAATGAAACAGTGGCAAACCTCATTTTATATTGCTTCACATGCTGATAAAATCTTGATTTATTATCTCCCAAAAAATATTTAGAACTAATGGAAATGATTATACAGAGATCATAGGAAACAAACAGAAATTCATGTGCCGTGTATACTAAATTAAATATCAATCATTGATCCTCAACAAAACTAATTAAGTCAATCATAACTTTCACTTAATTAAGGAATCATCATCTTCCTCACTCGAATCAGTGGTAAATAATGTAAGTGTCCAGTAAAACAAAAGAAAATAAAAACATGCATATTTTTATGGATTTTTAAATCATATTCCAAATTAATTAGTGGGATATTGGATCTAAAGTCAGACTAATGCCACCACCCACGTAAATACTAAAGAGTGTGGGGACGCCTGACGCTATGTTGCATATGCAGATCACCAGACATCAATCAATTCTAGTCGAATAGGAGTTCCAACTTATTGGAAAAAAGTTAAGTGAAATTGAAATCTGATTTGACAAATAAACATAAACATGTTTTTTGAATTATTTGGGGTCAATAAACCACACTCCTTTGATAAAAAAACAGGTGGTGGTTTTTTGGTGACACGTGTGTGTGGATCGACGGTCAAGATAAAAGAAGGAGTGGAATAAACCATTATTTTAAACCAAAGGAGTTTATGGTTTATTGCTAAATAAACCAAAAAACATGTTTATGTTTATTTGCCAAATCAAGCCTGAGTTAATATGTTGTGAGACGTTGATCTGACTTGTAAAAAGTTCAATAAATTAATTTTGAGTTCAAGTCAATTTTCTGAAATAGCCGTTGTTATAATTTCTGACTTAAACTCAAAACTAACTTACTAATTTTATGAGACGTGTCAATCTCTCACAATACATTGACTTAAAAAAATTGACTTAAGCCCTGACTTAAGTCGAGAATTGAAACATATTCAACGGTCTCGGCATCACTTACATTGTGTCCCAACATCTCCGTTACCAATTACCACACATTTATGCTAAATTCATATATTTAGTTCTGAACATCACATAAAATAATTGGTGAAGGACGTTGTGGACCATAGGAGCAACCAACAATTTTTCCTACATATGTAGAGCTGCAATAATTACTTAGTAGCAATGAACCCGTGCAATGCATAGGGTTTTCGCATAGATATATAAAATTGTAACACACACAATTGGTATTTTTGCATTCTTTCATGAAATAACTTAAATTGTCCAACAAATATATGCACTCATTAAATTGATATAACAAAACAAAATAAGAATGGATATTGTTTTATCTTATTCACTGGCTTAAATCATTGACAATGCTATCACATTTCAAACCTTGTTTTCTAAGTTTCTTTGGGAAAGGGTACAATAGACGCTATGTCGCATATGCAGATCACCAGACATCAATCAAGTCTAGTTGAATAGAGTTCCAACTTATTGGAAAAAAGTTAAGTGAAACTGAGTTAATATGTTATGAGACATTAATCTGACTTGTAAAAAGTTCAATAAATTAATTTTGAGTTCAAGTCAATTTTTTGAAACAGCCGTTGTTATAATTTATGACTTAAACTCAAAACTGACTTAATTAATTTTATGAGACGTGTCAATCTCTTACAATACATTGACTTAAAAAAATTTGACTTAAGTCAAGAATTGAAACATATTCAACAGTCTCGGCATCACTTACATTGTGTCCCAACATCTCCTTTACCAATTACCACACATTTATGCTAAACTCATACATTTAGTTCTAAACATCACATAAAATAATTGGTGAAGAAGGACGTTGTGGGCCATAGGAGCAACCAACAATTTTTTCCTACATATGTAGACCTGCAATGATTACTTACTAGCAATGAACCCATGCAATGCATAGGGTTTTCGCATAGATATATCCAAACCCAGAGACTTATAAAAGAGAGGCCAATCCAATTTGGTGTTTGGTCAATTGCCACTTTTTGCCAGTTTTGCCCTCCAATTGGAAATTGCCCTATTGGTTTTCTTGTAATTCTGCCACAATGATATGCCCTTTTGGTCTTTTGGCTATGTATGGCTAAATTACGCATTTGAGTCCCTGGAGGTTGTTGCTTTACGGATTTGAGTCCCTAGAGTTTGTTGCTTACGCATTTGAGTCCTTAGAGTTTGTAAACCAAAATACACACGGGCATCACACTCGTGCAACGCACGAAACCGTTAAACTAGTAAAACTGTAACACACACAATTGGTATTTTTGCATTCTTTCATGAAATAACTTAAATTGTCCAACAAATATATGCACTCAATAAATTGATATAACAAAACAAAATAAGATATGATCATTATTTCGTATTTGAATTTCATATTTGAATTTCATTCAAAATTATTTCGTTTTTATTTTGTTTTCTAATTTAACGGAGAGTACCCGAACCGAACGGACCTCCGATTGGTTCAGTTATGGTTTCAATTTCCCCTACCCGTTCGGATTTCGGTTCAATTTTAGGTACTCATCTAGTTTCGGGTAATTAGTTCGGAAATGGCAATACCCAAACCGAACCGACGTATCGACATCCCTAGATATGTCAAAGATAAGATAATGAATCATTTTTTGACGTTTATGAACTATAAAAACCAAACGTCAAATTGGGTGCCTGGTTAGGTTTTGCCATATTTGCTGAACTACAAACCAAACGTCAGTATTTCCTTCCAACTTTGACCTTCTTTCCCTCTTCTTTACTATATCTTCATTGGGTAGCTCTAGTTATCAATTTTCTAATGACCCACCATTGTCTACAAGTGTGTTTGTTTAACAACACTAGCTAGAACACAGTTCACCTGTGTTGATCAGCGGCTCCTTAATTATAGCATTGTTTATTTGGATTTTGGACACAACAGTCTGAGATACTCCATCTGTGTGATTATTTTGCCTCCTAGATTTTTTTTAATTTTTTTTTTAATGGTCGTACGCAGCTTTCCACAGAGCTAAAGGTGATCCAACCCTCTGTTCCAAATGATCGCTTAAGAGTTTGCTCCCTCCCGTGGCGGATCCTTGACACTAATCTATCCTGGCTAACTCTAACTTGTGCATAAATATGTAAATGTTAACAAAATACACAAAAGAAAAGTTCAACGAGAAGTAACAAAAAACGTACACTATTGAAGTTGGACTTTACGATGTTTGAGAGAGTAGAATTCATCTATTATCGAATCTAAGTCGATATCTTCAACAAATTCTCTTTCAGTGAAGATAATCATTGAATCCGCAAGAAAATCTTTCCCATTTTGTTACGAAGATCAGTTTTCACAGTTGGGCTACACAAAAAAATGAGGTGGACTAAAATTTATTAGGGTATAATTTTACATATAAAATTTCTTTTTGCACCTCACCTGGGCTGTAGTCCAATCCCTTCTTAGATCTGCCCTTGGCTCTCTTCAAATGTTTCAAGTTTGAAACCTCTCAAATGCAATAATTTCTTTGGAATCAGTTCACATAGAGTCTTGCTCTGAATTTAAATCGGGTCGGGCTCCTAGTGAACCAGTTCGTTCATATATATATATATATATATATATATATATATATATATATATATATAAACAAACATTTTAAAATGAATGAGAAGCTATGATTATATATAGAATCTGGCAACAACATTTAAAAATTGAAGGAAAAGATTGTTGCCCAA
>JAXBDA010001125.1:2500-61245 GCA_036023075.1 Gaultheria prostrata | reverse complement strand
CGGTCCGGTTCTCGGTTCTTATATATTTAAACCCGGTTCGAACCGAACCGAACCGGATTAATTATATATATATATATTAGTAGAGGCCCCCCCACCCCCTTTTCGATCAACTCCCTCAGTCCCTCTCCACTCTCCAGTCTTCACTCGACAGACCCAAACCAACAGCGATTGGCGAACAAAACTCGATGGCCACCACGATCAGTCGTCGATCTTGATCTCTCTCTCTCTCTCTCTCTCTCTCTCTCTCTCTCTCTCTCTCTCTCTCTCGCTCGCTCTCTCTCTCTCTCTCTCACTCTCTCTCTCTCTCTCAGACTCTCACACATCCAAGAGAACTTCGAACCAGACCCATTTCAAACAAAACCCTAACCCTAACCTTTACCTACCGAGTACCACCGTCGATCTTGATCGGAGCGGAGAACCAGACCAATCTTACTTACTACCGTCGAACGAACGGAGAAGGGAGAACGGAGAACGAACAGAGAAGGAACGAGCGCAGAACCAGACCAATCTTGAGATCGCTTCGCGTACGGCCACAGGCAGTGAATAGTAAGCTCTCTCTCTCTCTCTCTCTCTCTCTCTCTCTCTCTCTCGCTCTCTGTGTAAAGTGTGGTGGTGATGGGGGATCCAAACCCTAGAAGAGAACACTGTGCTTCCTCTGTTAGCTACCTGCCTACCTTAAGTGTGTTGTGTACAGTACCTACACTGTGCTTGTTGTTGAGGTGTTCATCGTCATTGTTCAGCTGGGGTGTTCATCTTTATTAGCTACCTTAGTTGTGTGGTACTGTGGTTGGTTGTAATTTGTTGTTGAAGTTGTTGGTTGATGGTTGACGAAGGTGGGTTTGAAAGTGTGTTGCTGGGATCTGTATTGTCTAAGAACAAAGGTTCTCTGTAAACTGATGATTGTTGAAGTTGTTAATTGCTGCCTGGATTATTGATTTCTTGGATTTATTTCTTCTGTTGTTATGTACTCATGTATTGTATTTGTATCCTTTTGTTGCAGGAAATTTGGTTTGAATTGGGCCAATTGGCAATTAGTTTTACGCCTTTACGCATTCGAGGAGCTGGTTGTTGTAGCATGCCAAAGGTATTAAATATTCTCTAGTTCTATACCTTTTGCCCCTCTATGTTCAATTGTTCATTGTTTCAACTTTCAATTGGTGGTTAGTGGTTACTGTCGATTAATATTGATGAAATTCGGTTGGCTTGTTGGCTTGTTGCTCTGCATGTGATTTTAATGGGAGTTCGGTTGGCTTGTTGGTTTGTTGGCTTGTTGCTCTGCATGTGATTTTATGTTATGAAATAGGGTGTTTATTTCTTTTTTGTGTGGTTGTATTTTTTTTTTTGTAGATGGATGTATCTGGGGTTACTAAGACTGAGTCTAATACAATTGATATTGAGATGGAAATTGATGATGACCCCATCTTAGGGAATGTGGAATATGAACCCGTTAAGAAAAGAGCAAAAGCTAAGAATGCATCCGATGTATGGGACCATTTTGAAAAAGTACCGAAGCCCAAGAATCCACCACCAGATTATAAGGATAAGTCTAAATGTAAACATTGTGGAACTGAATTTTCTTGTAATTCCAATGATAATGGGACATCGTCAATGAGAACCCATCTTGTTAAAAGATGTAAAAATTATGAGCTTAGCGATGCGTATATCAAGAAGCATAGGGGGGATAAGAGGCAACAAGTCCTAGGGTTTAAACCCGGTGGTGTAGGAGAGGCATCGAAGCTTACCGCCGTAAGCTTTAGTGCGGAGGCATGTAGAAAGGCCTTGGTTGAAATGATTATTATTGATGAATTGCCCTTCCGTTTTGTTGATGGTGAAGGTTTTAGAAAGTTCATAGCCGTAGTGCAACCAAAGTGGACCAAAATCCCATCTAGAGTTACGGTTGCAAGAGATTGTTTGCAATTGTTTATAGTTGGGAAGAAAGCATTGAAGAAAGTATTTAAGAATCAACGAGTTTGTCTTACCACGGACACTTGGACTTCTCTTCAAAATATTAACTATATGATTCTTACGGCCCACTTCATTGATGGTGATTGGAAACTACATAAAAAAATTATCAACTTTTGTTTAGTTCCAAATCACAAAGGCGAGACACTTGGTAAGGAGGTAGAAAGATGTTTGGTGGAATGGGGGATTGACAAATTCTTGACACTCATTCTTGATCCATACCGAACCTCTCTTTCTCCCAAAATGGCGGAGGCGCTTATTTGTACACAAAATTGGTTGAGGTACCCATGCGAAATATCTCTTTGAGATATGCTAGATGAGGTGGAGGAACTTGAATCGGGTACTACTCTTTAATTATAGTTTGTTACTTTGTTTGTTTCAATTTTTTCGTTTAAGTATTTCATGGTCTAACTTGTTTCATGTGCTATGTTTTTACTTGTTACTTGTTAGTGGTTTTGGAAGCATTTGAGGAATCATGTGTCACCAACTTATAATTTACAAAATGCATTGGAGAAGAGAAGGTAAAACTGTAACCTATAAATTTTTGCCTTATTCCTTGTAAAAGTTTTTATTTTTTGTACTTTACGATGGCTAATTTTTTAATTTTTTGACTAATTTAGGAGCTACTTTGGAGAGTTGGAGTGTTGGAGAGTTGCTGGGAAATGCTAAGTCACCTACTTGGAGCCTTTGGGAACTTGAAGCCTTTTAAATTTTAATCTCTAGTTCTCTACTGTATTGATATTTTGTGATTTGCCGGTATTTGAATTTTAAAACTTTAGTAATTTGTGATTTGGTGTGTTTGAAACTTTAGTAGTTGACAGTGTTTGAAACTTTAATAATTAGTATTTAGTAGGTTGTTATTTTGTTTGTAATTGGTTGCTTGTTTGTAAGTCTATGGAGAGTGTACCAGTACTCCAAAGAGTGTACCAGTACTCCAATTCCAGTAGGCAATGTTGTATGGCTGTTGGAGGAGACTAGTACCAGTACTCCCTCTCTTGTACTAGTACTGAAATTGCAGTAGGTTTAGGTTATGGCCGAATGAAGCAGCAAGGCTGTTGCCTTTGATTTTTTCCTTGGGCTTGGGCTTGGCCCAAGGTTATTTTTAATTCAAATGTTTTATCTCATTGGGTTTCATTAATGGGCTGAAATGGAATTATAAATGGATTGAAATGGAATTTTTAATGGGCTAAAATGGAAATTTCAGTGAGCTAAAAATGGAATTGGGCCCAAAATTGGAGCCCGTCAACAAGAACCGAACCGAAATAGAGAGAACCGAATCAAGAACCGGACCGGTCACTTGAAATCCGGTTCCGATTCCATATCCTTTCAGAACCGGTTATATTCGGTTCTATGAATAATCCTCTTGAACCGGACCGGTTACACCCTTAATGATAACTGCGAGATTGAGCTTGAAGTATTCCATCGAGAAAGCTTGGAGATCATAATTGGCCTTGATCCAAGATGCAACCCTGGTTTTAATTAGATCAATTGTGTCGGGCTTATGCACCCTTGCAAGTGCGGTCTAGGCGAGGACGTGATTGGGCGGGCTAGGCGAGTTATCGGGCTTATGCACCCTTGCAAGTGCGGTCACACCACTGACCTAATAAAATTTTCCAACATAGACGGAGATTATAGTCACATTACACATTTTGACCGAGCAATATTATGATAAAAAACAAAAGATAAAAAAAAAATTATGATAAATAACTGAGAGTCCTCGTTAAAATTACAATTTTATGGTTTCCCAATTTATTGCCAAACTAATAGTAGTACACGAACCATAACAAATGATAAAAACAAACAAGAGAAGCCATTGAGTCCTCTAGTCTAAGATCAGATCAAAAAAATCTAGTCCAAGAGATATCTAATTAAGGCTCAAAAGCTTTGATTAGTGGTGAGCGCAACCGAGTCGAGCTTTTTAAGTCTCAATGAATTGAGGTCAGGGGAGACTAATTATCCTTTCAGTGGTCCTGTGGAGTAACTAGAACGTGATTGCAGGAGGAGCCTCTACATGGTTTCTGGTCCACTGCGGCGGCGGCCTCTGTTTACGTGTCTCTCACAGTACTTGTGATTAGGAACAACATCTTTGCTACACCTCCATTTCTTCCCATCTGTTCTTCTGCACCTCCCTGGTTCTGGCTCCATGATATTTTTGTACTCATGATATAAAGAACTGCAGCCCAGGTCGACTATATCTCCAGATTTACCCACAAGGAAATGTTAACAGAGAAATAAATATGGTGTTAAAGTTATGAATTCTTGCAAACTTAATTACCACATTAAAGAACCAAAAGAGTTTCTAAGGCTGCATACACTCATGAATTTGTGTAGGAATGCCAAAGAAATACAACTAGGACCCGTTTGGGTTATCATTGCTGATTGTGTCATTTGTTTTGATGTCTTATTTTGTATCTAAAGCTAGATGTCAGCCTCGTTTCAATTCCTAGTTTAAATTCAACATGACTTATTGTGTTTTACGAGACAGGTTATTCTCTTACAATATATTGACTTAAAAACTGACTTAGGAATAACCCCAAATACATACGTGAAATAAGCAAATAGAAAGCAATATTTCAATTTCTTATTACAGGTGCCCATGGAACAAAAAGCAAAATTTGAATTACAATTAACAAAAAGAAAAATTTGAATTACAATTAACAAAATTCTGTTCTAGAAATACTTGATTTGCCACCTATACAAGTTTCCACTATAGTATTTTTAAACTACAAGCTGTCAAATCAACAAGTCATTCTCCTCTTGTATATAAACTAATTTGATAATTTGTAGTTCAAAAATACCAAAAAAATACCATAATGAAAACTCACGCTTAATGCAAAATATTGTACTACTTGATTTGAAAACTTAACCGCAAGACTGAGACCATCTCCACCTTACATTTTTTTTAAAAAAAAATCAGACTTGCAAAATTTGAGTAGAAAACCCAAAACCTCAAAAGCCCCACTCGACTCATTGACTCAAACCTATGCCACATTGAGTTTTACTCAACAGAGAGACCCAAATTTTTTTTGTTGAGTTTTACTCAACAGAGAGACCTAAAATTTTGCAAGGCCATTACCTCCCTCTCAAATTTAAAATAATGCCAATTAGAAACTTCTACTCTAATTTGTGCACAAATTTGAGTTTATCACTGAAAGTGTTTCATACCAAATGAAGCTTTTACTCCGCTATTTACACTTATTTGCTTAAATAGCTTCGCAGTAGCAATAGTCCTCCTAACAGAGAGAAAGTTGTGTGCAGAAAACATAAAGAATGGGTAATGGGCATTGGGACGAAGTACTCACGATTGAGACCACCAAAAGAGCTAGCAACACTCTTCCAAACAGGGAGAATGAGATGGAAAGGTACAGTGATTCCAGCTTCAATGTAGTTGTAGATAAGAGCCTGGTGCTCTAATTCTCGGAGCTGAAGAAATGTGAAACCAGTTGATTTTGAGCCAGACCCAAGGCTTAGCCCAAGTCCAGTTTGGCTTGACCCTTCTATGGTCTTCATCTCTGTTATGCATTAACAAGTTTAATTTTCAATCCTTAATAAATAAATAAAAAGGGGAACAAATACAGTCAATTACACACAAGAAATGACACAATGTGGTGGGCAATTTCTTCGGGCAGGCCATAAAAGAGCTTCTCTAGCGAATTTCCTATTACCGTATCGATGGCCTGCTCACCAAAACGGAGTGGCCTATTTAGTTGAGATGCGCATAAGCTGTCCCAGATACCAGGACACCCCAAAAAAAAAAGTATAGAGAGAGAGAGAGAGAGAGAGAGAACCATGGTCTGCAAGGCGAGCAATCTTAGAAGGTTGGTTTTGCCATTCCATCTTCTTGGAAAAAGAAAAGGAATTGTGAGCCAGTGGGCTATGGACGTCTGCAAATTAAACCAAATCCAGAGACACAGCTTTGATTGTTGGCATGAGGATTGGCCTAGATAGGTAAGTGATTTAAATCCCCATAATTGTTTTATACTATTACTACCATTAAAATGGTGCCCCAGATACACATCTACTGCTGTCCTCTGCTCAAAACTATAAAACACAGAGCGGGGGGGGGGGCAGGGGGCAAGAGCTAAAAAGCAGGACAACTGCAAGTCTTCTGACATTGTCAGATTATCCTGTAGCTGCATGGTTGTAAAATGGTCCACCGTCCCTTTATAAAGTTGCATAGTGTTCGGACGCATAATTCTTAACACGGAGACCAAATCACATATATTTATAATTAGTATAAATTATATAATAATTACAAAATTTTGATGGAACCTTTCTTCGTAATTTCTAGAAACAAAACCTAAATAAAAAAAGTACAAATAATGGGATAATTGGGATGTGTGCAAGAGCCCGGGTCCCCGCTTGCACCCCTACGTCTGCCCCTTCATAAGGGCTAGCTAAGTTTGTCATGATTTTTGCATCTCATTACGAGGAAAGGAGTTCGGACCTCCTCTAATTGGGTTGTGTTTATAGTAATTGTAGATTTATTTCCAGTTTAATGTAATTTCTGATACTTTTATTCTCATACCGCTTGTAAATATAAAAAAAAAAAAAAAAAAAACGTACCACAATGACATACTCAAATGTGAATACTCAAATGTTGCCACATCACCTTTTGAGTATTGATTTAATGGATTTCTAAAATTAGCAATGTGAAGTTTTACAATATTTCATTTTTGTCCATAGTCAAAAGAAGGGAAAATATTGGTAGTTTTTAGTATCAAAGTTTGATTATTGAAAAAATATTGGTAGTTTTGAGTATCCAAATGACAAATTTGAGTATTTATAAAAAAATGTTGCGAATTTTAAGTATTTATCCAAATGCTATTGTGAGCCTTTTTTGAGTATCCAAATGTCAAAATTTAAGTATTTTTCTTTTTGAGTATGCCATTGGAACATTCCTACTATATTGCTTGAGTTTATAGTATGTCTCTTTTGGGTAAATTTCACTCACCTCCCTTAAGGTTTTTGACAAATACAATAACCTTCCCTGTGATTTTTGAAAATGCACTACCCTGCCTTACCTATTCTCTAGATTCCCCCTCTGCTAACTTCAGTTAGTTTTGCCGTTAGTTTTCAAATTGTTTTAATAAAAAATAGTCTTCAAAAATTTATTTTTTGAAAAATTGTTTTTTAATTTTTTTAAAAAAATAAAGTCCAAATTTTTTTTCAAAAAAAATAAATAGTTTTTATTTCAAATACATTTTCTCAATAAAAAAATGGATAAAAGAAAAAAACACTAGTTTTTTAAAACGTTTTCTCTAAACAGTTTTTTGAAATAGGAGTAACAATGTTTTGAAAAAATTTGCTTGGATAAAACAACTTGCTTTTGAAAAACTGTTATTTTGGATAAGTAAGTTTCGAAAATAGTTTTTTTTTTAAAAAAAAATTATAAAAGATAAAGTTTAGAACATTTTTCCAAAATATTTTTTTAAAGATTTTTTTTTGTTCGAAAACAAAAAAATCTTTATTTGTTCTAAAACAATTTGTTTGGAAAACATTTTTTTCAAATGAATAAAGTTTTTTTATATATATAAACATCAAAAACTAATGGAATTTAGGGAAAGGTGGAATCCGGAAAATAGTTTCAAAAGCAAGGGTGGACAGTGCACTTTAAGAAATCACGGAAGAGGTCAATGTATTTATTAGAAACCTCAAAGGAGGTCAGTGAAATTTCCCCGCAAGTGGTGGCTAGCTCATGCTGTAGAGCTTTTGAATGTCTCACGCTGCATCCCGGGATCGACTGTCATTCTTCCCTTCCCCTATTTAATTGACTAGGAACGACGAATGAAAAAAAAAATAGTTATTTCCCCTACCTTGTTAAGGCCTTGTTTTCCAAAAGATTTTAGCAACTCATTTGCTAAAATCCCAGTGAGTTCACTAGGTGCTAAATTAGCTAGAGTCAATCATGATTTTAGCACTTGATGAACTCATTTACTAAATTCGTAGTTGATTTTAGCAAATGAATTATTAAAATCTTTTGGCAAACCCACTCTAACTCTAAGTATGTCTCAACTCTCTAGCTACGCCATTGAAAGGACATCTTCTAACCAACTCTTTCTCGCCAGATATGTTTTGTTTGCGCCAAAAAAAAAACATGCCAGTTCCCTTTGTCCTACTCTCCAGACCAATTCTGCCTCCGCAATCGGAATTGCGTGTAAAGCAGTGGTGTCAATTTAGTAATTTAATTTATTATCTAAAAAAAAAAGAGTTTAGTAATTTATAGTAGTATTTTTTAAACTAAGAGTGATATCAGATATGGTCCCTACTCATACTCATCTAAACTCCTGATGTAGCCGCAAGTGGTGGCTAGCTCATGCGATAGAGCTCCTGAATGCCCCACACTGCATTCCGGGATCGAGTCTCAATCCCCCTCCCCCATGTAATTGATTAGAAATGACGAATGACAAAAAAAAAACTCATGATGCAGCTGAGGAGCCAATTGAACATGTTTGCCCCTTGAACTATCCAAATCTTATTTAAATCATCAAATTCCAATTTTTTGGACGGAAAAGTGATGTCTGAGGGCAAAACAGTTTTTTGGCGCGAAAAAGAGGGTATTCTAGAGATTTACTCAGAAACCCTACCCACCCTAAAACATTTCTTTCTCAAAACGGAAAACGAATTGGACTTGTCAAGAAAGAGGATCCAAATTGGGGTTTCTTTCCGAAAACCGTTATAGCAAAATCAATCAAATCTCGAACAATTGCTCATGATCTAAGGGTATCAACTTGTTTTGTGAATGATCAAGGATGGTATGGTATGTTTAATTGGATTTTATACACTTCATTACAAGTTGTTTTTGTAGGTTTGGTTTTTGTTTGTTAAAAAGTCTGAAGTTTCACTTTCTTATATGCATTGTATGCATTATGAGATTTGTTGGAAATAGAAGGATGTTTAGAAAAGAAGAGAGAGGGATTGTTACTGTAGTTCAGCTTTTTGATCCTTCGACGAGGAATTTGAATAAGAAATACCCCGTTTCCTGTTGGCATCGCTTGTACATTCCAAGAAGTGCAGGAAATAGATGATGAGTCAGGAGCTTGTGTTTTCTTGTAGAAACTTGTTGATATGGGTGTTGAGGGGGATAAGAAGCTCTTGGATTGGAAAGACTAGGCAAAGGAAAGATTGAGGGAGTTTTTGTTTCACATTCCAGCCAGTTGCTCTAGTTTTTTTATTTTTTTTTCACGTGGCAGAGAGAGCAGAAGGAAGAGAGAATTGGAAGTTGGGAGGATGAGGGGAGGGAAAAAGACATTTTTACCCTCAGACATCACTTTTCCGTCCAAAAATTTGATGGAACATGGGAATTTGATGATTTAATTAAGGTTTGGATAGTTCAAGGAGCAAGCATGTTCAATTGATAATTTAAGGGAGAAGTAAAAATATTTTGGATAGTTTGAGGGCAAATACATAATTTACCCTTATGTAAAAAATATTTAAGGAATTAAAAATTTTGGGTATGGGGCTCATTGTCTATTTTTGCTGTCTTGGTTTTCCACCAAAATTAATGGCCTCTTCAAGAATTAAATGCTCATTTTACCAAGGCAAATAGGAATTGTTACTTTGTGTGGCATGTAAATTTGAAGAGGCACTTAAATAATCATCCTCTAACCACCTTGAAATTATAGTTTCATCTTGTGATCATTTTGGAGTTACGTTTTCATCCCGAGATTCAAAAAAATCCAATATTGCCCTTTATTATATATATATATATAGGAAGAGCTTCCCATCCAAACCACTAAATACAGACCTAACATCCGGACCACACTTTCTGGACCAAATTTTGACGATCCAAACCGTTAGATGTGTTTAAAATGTGTTTTTAAGGTCCACCGGGAGGATTTGTTAAAAAAAATACCGGGAAGAGCTTGATCGGATCAGTTTTTGATAAAATTGATCCGATCAAACCCTTCCCGGTATTTTTTTTCGATGAACCCACGCGTTGACCCTTAAAAACACGTTTTAAACACATCTAACGGCTCAGATCGTAAAAATTTGATCCGGAAAGTAGGATCCGGACGTAGGTCCGAATTTTGTGGTTTGGATGGGAAGTTGTTTGTGTATATATATATAGATTTTGTGGTTTGGATGGGAAGTTGTTTGTGTATATATATATATGTATACATATTTATATACATATATATATTTATATACCCATTTTGCCCTCCTTATTTGACACCCCATCTCAGCCCTTGAAACCAATGGCTGAGATTAAAACTTAAAAAGACAGCCCCAAGCTCACGTGCCTTCTCTCTCTCCTCCCACGTATACTGTCTCCCTCAAAAGTGTAAAACACACCCAAATGTTCGACCGACGATGCTCTACCTCACCCGCCGCTGTTGCTTCTGTATGAAGTTCCGAGGGGTGGTGGGCCCGTGGAGTCGCGCGTGGTGATGAAGATCCGCGAGTGGTCTGGTATTGCCGCGCCGGTCCGAAGTGGAAGACCTTCATACGGCGGTTCAATTGGAGCTTCAATTAGTTGATATTAATGGAGAAAATAAAGCTTTTGATTTGATGGGTTTCGTTAATTGTAGTGCTTCAATGGTTAGAAGTAGAGATGAGAAATCTAAGCCCATTGTTTATAAGGAAATAGATGTTAGCTCTGACTGGCCCCCGAGGCCCTGAATCTGAATCTTTTTCTCCTCTTTTTGATGAATTCTTTGTTGGATAATCTTCCCCTTGAATGTAGTGGTATTCCTTGAACTCGTGATCTACTTCCGAAAAAGGGGAATTTCTAGCCTTCATTACTTGATTTTATATGAACTTCAGTAGATATAAATGTATGGGAACATATTATTTTGGGGAAAGTACTTTTTTGATGAGTAAAGAAATGTAAATGCAATTCAAGCCTATGTTTTAATCTGGGTAGAGAGATTATTCCAGAGAGGAGAGATGAGAATTCACCGGCCATGGCTACTGCCGCTCGCCGGAGTGGGAGGAAAAAACAGGGGTGTGTTGGAGAGAGAGAGTACGGGAGAGGGATAGAGAGAGCACGTGAGCTTAGGGGCTATCCTTTTAAGTTTTAATCTCAGCCCTTGGTTTCAAGGGATGAGATGGGGTGTCATATGAGGAGTGCAAAATGGGTGTCCATAGATCCAGCCCATATATATATATATACATACACAATTAAGATCTGGTCTGGCCAGCCTAAAAATTAAAAAAATCCGAACTCTTCATCTCAGCCGTTGGATCTCATCCAACGGCCTAGAATAGGAATTGAATCTCACGGGTTAAAACCCGGGTAAAAAGGCACCTGGGTCGTGGAATACGGGTAATTCATGTAGGTGGGTCAAACCCACCCTCAAATCAGATCTCAGATTTTGAAATGCGGGAGAGAGAGAGAGAGAGAGAGAGAGAGAGAGAGAAATCGATCCAAGAGGGGGAAATCGACTACGGTTTCGAAGAAAAACGAAGAAACCAATGGAGAGGACCTGAGAAATCGACCTAGGGTTACGATTTCGTTTCAAACGAACTAGGGTTTCGACAAACTCAAACTCGAACGATGAAGAAGAAGGTGATTTCGATTTGAAAGCGAACTAATCGATCTGGAAAATCGACCAAGGTCTTCTTTCTCTCTCTCTCTCAATCTATTATCTGTCTTTGCAATCTTAACCTCACTCGAAATGAAGTTCTAGGGTTTCGAACGAAGAGGGGAAAATCGACCTAGGGTTTCGATTTCAAATTTCAATCGATCTCGATCTGGGTGCGAACTTGTAAGCAAGGTTTATCTCTCTCTCTCTCTCTCTCTCTCTTTCTCTCTCTCTGTGGTTCGGTAGAGAACAACTAGGGTTAGGGTTTGGTTTGTCACTGCTGTTTTTTGTAAGTAAAGTATTCAATTCATTTCATACTTTTCGTTATACTCTTATATTTCATAATGTGACGATCTAAGAAAGCACAAAGCACCAAATACATTTCTAGGACATTGGAATGCTAACTTATTCCTTTTCCTGGGGAATGACCGTAGTCATATACTGACAAAGGCTAAATGCCTTTCTATCCCAATGCAAATAGTGCATCAATACATGCTGGATGTCCGTGGTCAGTGTAGAAAGTATCATCTTACTCTTTGGATAGAACATTCAATGTCTGGAGTATGAGAAACTAAGTAGCTGAAATATGAGCTATAATTGGAGGTGAGAGCAAGCATGCTCCTCTCTTAAAAGAAGCATGCTCCTCTCTTAATGCCTCTCTTTTCCACTTGTTAACCCTAGCCCTAGATTTTTTCCATTTCTACCAAAATCGAACCAGAGAGAGAGAGAGACACCTTACCATGGTTATGAGTGGGACTGTCGAGGGCCGATCGATTTTGTCTTCTTCGTTCTTCTTCTTCGCGTATCTCTCTCTCTCTCTCTCTCTCTCTCTCTGTTGTCGATCTGAAAAGAGGGGGAAGAGGGGATGTGTTTTGACCCGCGGGTGAGATATAACCCGGGTCGTGACCCGCGGACCTCTTTTTACCCAAATTCTTAACCCGCGAGAAAACTAACATATCTCTCTCTTTTCAGCCGTTGGATCTCATCGAATGGCCCAAAACGATGGTGTGGATTTTTAAAAAAATCAGGTAGTCCGGATAGGATCCGGGTTGTATATATATATATTAGGAGATCGAGGACTAAAACAAATGTTGCATATAGGAGGGTGGAAAAATGGACCAATTTCAATTTTTAGAGGTCCTCCCCTGCCATTACGGGATTTGGGTTTTGAAAAAAATTCTTGATATACGCTCTTCAAAATCACGCCTAAATCAAGTAACCCTAGAAGTCTTTCTTCCCTTTTCCCAAATCAACAGACTCACTCCTCTTAGTCCCGCCATTGTCAACCCACCATCCCAACATCGGCACCCCAAAACAAGCACCTTCGCTGTCACCAATCGGAACCCAAATCTGCGTCCGAAAACTTCACCAGTCGGAGCCCAAATCGGCATCCCACATTGTCCACCTTCGCCATCGATCACCGCAATCCCCGATCACCGTCTACCTCTGCCGCCTTTTGCAACTTCTCTATCGTCCGTCGACTTGCTTTAGTTCCTGGAAAAGGCGTACTCGGACTCGAATGAAGGTTTACAATGCGTTGATTTCATAAGTTTTTCTGTTTATACGATCTCCCGAGGATGACTTTTTTCGTTTGAGTGTTGGTCAACCGGTTGAAGAACACAGTTATGTGTATTTTCCTTGTTTGGTTGATCTATGCTTATTTCACAGTTAGAGAGAGAGAGAGAGAGAGAGAGAGAGAGAGAGAGAAGGGTGCACACCCAGCCATGGCGGAGTGATAATCAAAGGATGTATGGCAAAATCGTGTGCTTCTTTTCTTCAGTTCTTCTTTCCCTTTTATATGATCCAAATTTATCTCTTCGTTTTTCCCTGTACAAATATATTCCTCGCTGAACGGCTCAGTCTGCTTAAAAGGGATCCCAGAAGCTCGCGGTTATTGGAAGATGTTGCGGACATACATTTTTTTACCATGATCGAAGGAAGATGTTGTAGACATACATATTTTTAACCATGATCGACAGAAGATGTTGTAGACATATATTATTTTTACCATGATCGAAGTTAAAGAGTCAACTAAATTTATCACATTTTCTTTTATTTATTTCATTTTTACCATGAAAAAATTTCTATGGTAATTTTTGCCATAGTCAAATTTTACATGGATAAATTTTCCATTGTATTATCGTGTTGTGCTTAAAACATTTACCATGATGATAATTGGAGTAAGGTTCCAAGTTATAAAGTGAACTAAAATTATCATGTTTTCTACTTTTATTGACTTTTACAATGTATTTCACCATGAACCAATTTATTATTCCAAAAAACTTACCATGTTAATTTACTCCTTCCGTCCCATTGTGATTGTCCCCTACGAAAAGACGTATAATTTTTGGATCAAAACCCGTTCCTAATATAATTATTGGATGTGATCATATATTTTTACCATGCTTGTTCGTAACTTACACCATGATCGTTCGTAACTAGTGCAAATTGGGTTGGGGATGATTGTGGGATGAATTTTTCGAACAGTAAGTAATATGATATTTACAGAAAATATATCCAAAATGATGGAGATCATGAGCCAGTAATCATGGTATAAATCAAGTCCAACACATAAGATATGGTAAAATTTGTTACCAACATCAATTATGGTAAGATATTACACAATGATTTGAAAATACAAAAATTCAAAATTCCCCCTCTTATGTAAGGAATGGAAGTATTCCAAATCCATGATTTTAACTAACTGCATCCCATTATCATCCGAAATATGGGGTTATTAGTAGTATCCCACCTCTTTGCATCCCTCCACTTTTTCAAGCATCCCTAAAAATCCGGTCAAAATCATCCCTAATTTTGAATTTTATCCCTAATTTCAAGAAGGAAACACTATCATCCCAAATTTCAAATATTTGGAAACAATATGATTCCTAATTTTGAATTTCCACTATTTAAAAAATTCCTTGATTTTAGAAAGGAGAATCATTCAACATTTAAACAAAAAAAAAAATCTTAATTTGAGGAAAGAGGACCAATCAAAAGTAACTGACATTGAATTCAAAAATTACCTATTCCCTACTTTTCCATTTTTTTATATATAGACATGCATATAGATTTAGCTATATATATATCAAGAAATGGCAATAATGGTAAATCACACCATAAGAGGATGAAAACATAATTTCATAAAATATGGGGGATGAAAATCTACGTGGCATCCAAAAAGCGGGTGGATATTTAATTACCTCAAATTGGAATCCATCCAACTCATTATATAGCTTTTCATAGAAAAAGTAATTTCGCCTTGTCGAGTTTCATCTAAAAGAGTTCTCTTCGGGTACTCATTGATAATCTCGATACCTTTATTTTTGACATTCGATTTACTGATAATTTCTCAATATTGAAGACTCGTCAGAGTCAATTGTAAAAAAATTAGCAACGAATATTTAGACTTTTGAGCTTATATTTAGAAGATTTTGAGTATATTTTGCTACAAGCTTTTGTGCCTAATGGAGAATGTTTAAATTATTTTCTTGGTATTTTTTATTATATTTTACTGTGAATTTTTATTTATTTATTGTGAACATGTTCCTCAACTGAATGGAATTCCTGACTCTACCACTGTCCTGAAGCGTAATTATAACTATTTCTAATTGAAATCCAAATATATTTGGAGGAATCCATGCACAAAGAAGACATATCACCACCGATGGTCGTAGGTTGGTGGGCGTCTCACATTTTCATGGGAGACTCGGTTTTGAGTCTTGGCAGTGACAAGTGATTGTAGGGGTACACACTTATGTCTACTTGTACCTAGATGGTGCAGTGGTGACTGTCTGTCCTCATGAACAGTAGCTATGGCTCGAATCAGACATTCCACTGGCAGGTCAGGACCCCCAATGGTCATGCCCAGGAAGGATTGCTACCCTGGTTGGCCCCTACCATCTTTTTGTAAGCCAAAAAATACAAGAGACATGACATCCAAGCCCTCATTACATCCAGTGGTGCTGCCATAAATATCTAGGTCAATTTGGAATGCGAACTTGAGTATTGTAGGTCTCTGTCTCTTTTCTCCCAATTTTACGCGCCATAAATATCCAAGGCAGAGATAGTTTGAGGATGAAGTAGAAAAATAGTGTACAGTTTAAGGGATATAACCAAAAAATCTCTTTTGAGAATAATTTAGTTGCATTCGTTGTCTCATGGAAAGACATTTGGCATGCTTCAGTTATTTTTTTGGTCATAATAATAGAGTATCAAATTTGAATGATCCATCTCATCAAAATTTCGAACATCAAACACCTTCGACTTTAGCAAGTGTGGCTTACTCATTTGCTAAAATGGGTTGATTTTAGCAAGTGTGGCTTACTCATTTGCTAAAATCACCCATTTGATTTTATGAGATTCCCATAAAATCAAATGGGAACCCAAAATACTTAAAAAGTTCATATTTTCATCGATTAAAATCACTTATCAATATGCTTAATACAAAAAAAAAATACATGCTTCGAAGAACAACACTGTTCTTGCAATACAAAAATACTTTCTGGGCCCCCGCGGGTGGCACATGCCACCCCTGTTGGGATTTTAACACACCCCCTCTTAATGTTAAGCCACGAGAAAATAAAGTTAGCAAACAAAAGGTGAAAACACAAGAACACAAAGATATACGTGATTCCACAAAGCACGAAGCAAAGTGTACTCCCTGGGCGAAGAGCGAGAGATGATTCACTATAACTAAGGAGCAAGATTACGACAGAGCTGGCTATACCCGTAACTCCACAAATTGAAGCATCCTTGAATCCCAAGACAAAGAGATACCAAGAGCAATTGAGTACTCACAACTCACCAGGGACTAAAACCCTAACACTCTTCCATAAACTCTAGAAAAACTTCAAAAGACTTACCTATAGAATACCACAAGGTATCTATATGTAATAAATACAATCAAAGTATTACCATAGAAGTCTAAACACAATAGGAAATCCTAAATGCAATAGGGACACAATAGGAAATCCTAAATGCAATAGGGAATCCTAAACGCAATAGAAATCCTCCAAAAAGGAAATTCAAGGCACATTTCTAACAACCCCGCCCCCCTCTTATACCCTTCGTCCCTTTGCCTAGGGGTGCTAATCGAGCTCCAAACAAGTGAATCACAGTATTGCTCAGGCTTGGCTCGAGTCCTAATTACATATGTTCAAGATTGACTCGAGCTTGAGAATTTTTGGAGATTAATGGTTCAAGCTTGGCTCAAGTTTGAAGTTGTATTTATGATAAGCTTGGCTTGACTTGTGAAATATGCAAGACAATGTCAAGCTTTCAAGCCTGAGCTTTTTTTTTTTTTGGTACATTGAAAATCTAATAAAACTTACCCAACAGAGTTAAACAACATAAGCAAAGTAAGGATCTCAGTACACACACTAAGCAACATAATAGGAGACAGGTGCAACTATTAGCAAAATTAATCTAGAAATTGGCGTAAGTTAAGGTTGTCCCTTAACATGAACTATCTTATGGCCAGTGGAGGAGTGCTTGTCATCACCAGCTCCTCATCTTGTTCAGCTCCAAATCCAGCGAGAAAATCTGCACATTCATTTGCATTGCGGTAGATGTGAGTGAGAGTGCTTGCCGTGCGGTTTAGCAGGTATTTTCCATCATTTAGGAGTGGGATGGCAACAGGTAGGGTATGGATCGGGGGACCCTATTCTATCTCCTATCCCCAGTTGTGGAGTCTTTTACCATCCCTGCTCCAATCCCCACCGGGTATATTAGACAAAGCACCAAACCCACATCCCGTTGGATATCAGGGTTTCCCCAAATATACCCATATCCAAACCAAAATATATAAGAAGTAATAATGAAACCAAAGTGCATGTCCAATAATTCAAACCATAAAAAATATAGAGTAAAAAACTTCAAATTATCTTATTCTAACCACTAATGTAGAAAAAATAACAACAGTATAATAAAAAACCAATCCAAGCAAACATTAATTTCTAAGTTTCATAAAGCAACAAACCAATAAATTTAACAAAATAAAATGAAAGAACAAAATATAGCAGGAACATCATTCTAGGAACTAGAATTTGTAATGATATTCTTAGTATATAATGTAATTTATAATAGGTAGTAATTGACATGATTTGCTCTACAAGTAATTACTTCTATATATATAAGTAAATAATACTCAAGATTCTTTTTGACCTATATGCATATGTATAATTTATATAGTATATATAACCGGGTATGGGGATTCGGGGGTGGGGATAACAAAACCATACCCGCTCCATATCCGAGTGGGTATTTAATAAACCCCACCATACCCGCTACTATTGGGGATTTTTTTTGGATAAATCCCACCTCCATATGGGCGGGGCAGGGCGGGTATCCATTGGATATGGGGATATTGCCATCCCTATTTAGGATGTTGCTTTGGGGCTGGTTGGCATTCGCCCCATCATTGAACAGGAGCACCGCCGTTTGAGAATCCGATTCAATTTGAACGTTTGATAGTCCTTTGTCCAAGATTATAGTTAACCCGCTGTAAATACTCCATATCTCCGTTTCCAGGCTTGATCCTGCCACCATTTTCCCGTAGTATCCCAATTGCCAAACACCTTGATCACTCCTAAAGAGTCCTCCAAATCTAGCCTTCCTAATTTACCTAGAGGTGGAGGAAACCATAAAGTCAGACGGTGTATAGGAGGGTCAGTAGCAAGAGGGGATTTGAATGCCTCCACTATTTCGGATGCATAGGAACTTATTACCTTGGAACTCACTTCCAGTACCGAATCAAAATTATCAAAGCTTTTTTTATTTTGATCTTTCCCAATTTGCCAAAGCGTGGTACAAGAAAGGATGTTCCAAGGTATATTAGATCCCATGTGTAAAATCTCATCCTTTTTTAAATTAACCGAAACCCAATGTGAAGTGAAGTTAACAAATCCCGCTCTCATTAACCGACCCAAGGGAATTTTATTCCAAAGAACAAAGGCTTTGGGACAATCTCTAAACAAATGATCAAGGTTTTCCGGAGAGTTATTACATCTTGGGCATAAATCCGAAGTTGTAGTACCTCTTCGAGCACGGAGTAAATTGGTGGGAAGTTTGACATGGAAAACAAGCCTGAGCTTATGCTTGTGAAGTTTTGAGCTTTCAAACTTGAGTTTAAGCTTAAGTTTGTGATGTTCCAAAATGAGCCCTAAATTTCCTTATATCATTGAAAAAGTTTCCAATTTTAATACAAGCGTAGTGGTGAAAGATTTTAATGGAAGTCAGATCTCTTTATTTGTTAGATGTTTGCGGATTAATTTTTGTCTTTAGGATATTTACTGAATGATAACGAGCCTATTGAGCAAGACACCCATATGCTCAAGCTTTGCTTGAATTCATTAACAAATAGTAAAAAGTTATTGATCTTGACTTATATTCTTTTTGCCAAAAGTCGAGCCGAACTCAAGCTGTTTGGTTCGTTTAGCGGCTGTTTACGTGCCAAATCATGTAGGTAATTACTCCATATCTAGCTAGGTTCTATCGTAATTACAAATTGAACAAGAAATTCGATCTTTCTTTAATGATTTTCATAGTTGCTTTCCATAATTAAGAACTTTAAAATTGCGATAACAATCCAACCAAATCGTATCACTTGTCATCACCTGTGGCCTTTTCACTGAAAGACCAGCATGGCAGCATAGATAAGCAATCTCTCGGGGTGGATTAAACTGATTATCACTTCAAAAGTTCAAATTAAAGGCACTTCAAAGGAAAATGGTAAAGATCATCATCTGGTGATTGCTCATTCTATGAAACTCAAATTATGGATTAAAAAAAGATCGTCGAAGAGTTATTTTAAAAAATAAAGTGAAAAAACTTTGCTTCCATATACGGTATACCTTACCTTAGGGATGGCAATTTCACCTGAAACCGATGGATACCCGAACCAAACCAACCTTATTGGGGAGGTTTTTTTTTTTTTTTCCTACCCATGGGGCGGGTTTGGTTTTCGAAATATGATACCCGGTGGGTTTGGATTTGGGTTTGGTCTTAACAAGTATTCGGCCAAACCCAAACCCATATTCATACCCATACCCATACCCAACCAAATCCAAACCGATCTATATAATATTACTTATAGATATACATGTAATTTTAATTTTTCAATTCATAACTTTTTGTGATTTTTCATTTCATCTCCCTCCTTATTCCTCTCAAATCCTTTAAAAATCTCAAGAATCTCTATAGGAACTTGAAATCATTATTTGATGGTTCCTAGTTTCCTTCATATGTTCATTAATGGAATGAATATTAATGCGGGTTTGGTGCGGTTTGGATAAAATCCAAATCCATATGGTTTGGTTATGGTGCACTAAAAATCGTACCCGTCGGATATCGGTTTGGATTTGGATATAGATAGATAAATACTTTGGGTTTGGGTATGGTAATCGCAAAACCCGGACCAAACCGATCCATTGCCATCCCTAGTATACCTACTGTAAATGATAAAAAAAAAAACTATACTGTAACTATTCATGTCAACTATTTCGATTCGCTGTTGGAAAATATGTTTATTTTTTGTGAAAAAACCAAAAATACGAATGCTATAAAATCAGAACGCTGCAAAACTTGGAAATCGATGAAATGCTATCTTTTCAACTTGTCTCGTCTGTCCTTCTTTGCCCTTCTTTGAAGCTCTAGTTAGTTCTCACTTCCCTCCCTTAGTTCCCTTTCAAGCCGAGAAGGCTATCTAATATGCATAGCTCTACAACAACAGAGATGATCAAGGCGAGTGTTAAAACACTCTGTACTTAAGACAGATTCGTCCCCGCTACGGTGCTTACGGTTTGTATGAACGTCTATCTCCCAGTACTACTTGATCTTCACCGAACGGAAGTAGCACTCCCATCTATTCGGTAGGCGGACCAAACTTGTGTTTGTACTCTCCCCAATGACTAGACTTTGAATCAATGAAAGTGTAGGAAAAATCAATTCCTAAAATGAATGAATGATGCCATATATATAGTCTACCTGGTGACTTTACGAAAAGTCACCAGAGAGAAGAGACACATCTGTTCACGAAAGGACGTGTCCATCCACAGCGAACAAGTGTCAATGAAAGAGCAACTCTAGATCAAATCAATTTTCATACATACTTTACATAAAATATTATATCCAAAATATTTTTCCAACTATCCCCCACATGAATGAAATTGACTTGATAACTAATGCAAAAACAATTTAAACAACAGAGAGAGAGAGAGAGAGAGAGAGAGAGAGAGAGAGAGAGTACAATAGGAAATCTCGTACATGGGATTAAGTAGCTTTTGGCTTTGAACCTCACATTGTGAATAACTATCAGACTTAGTAGCTAATAAGCCCTTTCAATAGTGTACATATTCGGGCTCATCTACCTCTTTTAGATCACACATGCATGCGCTTTAGCGCTTTTAAATATTTGATGTTGCGCAAGGTGTATTTTTGTTAGTTTCAGGTGAACCGAACGAATAAGTGCATTTCGAAGCAGAAAGGGAAGCATCCCAAGTATCCGAGGGCCAAGAGCCCCATGGCATTCCACCACCGAGCCTCGAGAGCCAAGACACGAAGATTTGGCTAAGGCTCGGGAAGTTCAAAGGTTACAAGATTAAGCTGGAAGGCAAGGAGGTGACCAAAACATGAAGGATCAAGTAAAACAGTCCAAGGGTACCGATACCACAGCCCTTGGTATCGATACCAAAGTGCTCCTTCATTGGTATCGATACCAGATTGCTACGTGGGAAAATTTAAAGGTTTGTATCGATACCCACTCCTTGGGTATCGATACCAAGTGGTCCAAACAGCGTTTTTGAGCAGCTTTATTACTTTCTGTTTATGGAAACTTTCCACCTTTATGGGTGCTTTTAGGATATTTTGAGAGGAAAAAAGTGTGTTGTATATATCTTTCCCTCCCTCTTTCTCTCCTCCTCTCTCCTACACTTTAGCTTTAGCTATACTTTTAGTTTTTTCTCCATTGTTGTAAGCTCTTCCTCTCTCTAGAAAGCTCATGTAAGTTCTATATTTTTACCAAGCTTTAAAGTTGTTGCTGCTAATTAGATCTTCATATAAATCTAGTTTGTTTTAGTTGTTGTTGGTAAAATCTTATCTTTCCTCTCCTAGTCATTTCCTTTGGAATCCCATGCTAATATTTGTTGTTTGTTAATTTCTCAAGCTTTAATGTGTTAGGCAAACTTAGGATTTTCAACATAAATAAGTTTTTAGAGTCAAGAGTCATGTTATTTATTTCCTTTACAAAAATAGTCAAATTTTGTAGCATGTTGGGTGAGTAGTTTACGTAGGCTTGGTCATGGGGTGATTAGCACCCCGTGACTTCGGTTGATTCGCTCTCCTCGCCATGTGGCACACATTGTTTGTTTAGCAAAGGGGTTGGATTGATTTTATGTACCAAAGTCCAGGTTTGTTAATCTCTTTGATCATACGTAGCCAATGGTTTATCTACTTGACCCGTGTGATGCTTAGGGCGATGTCAACTCGGCCGTTTGCCAAATGAACCGAAAATTCCTAGTCTTTACTAAACACCATTTGTAGTTTAAATGAGTTTAAGTATAAAATCTTCTGTTCGGAGATGTTTAACGACTTCTCCGAGCCGGTTATTTTAAAGGAGAATGAATCGACCCGAGTCATGGGTGTTGAAATCCCCTAGACTTTGCCTTTGTTTAATTTAGTCTTTTTAATCAATTCCGAGTCGTTCTCGAAGTCGAGAGAACTCCACCCCAAATCATAAACTCAAGTTTGCCACTTTAAGGCTAAAAACTCTTACGCGCAAATCAAGTTTCACGCTCGGTACGTTCAGTCACTGTGGATTCGATCCGGTCTTATCGGTAATTTGCTATCTCCGACATTAGCCCTACGCTTTGGGCAAGTCAATTAAATAAACAAAGTTGGGTGTAAAGCACTAGCTAACCAGTGAACGCGATGTCTTGAACTGTTCAGCAGTTGGTGTAAGCCAAGACAATAGTCAACACACAGGATCATTCCAAACATAGTTTTGTTCTTACGGTTGTGCCCATTTCGGCCGTGGAACACTGACGACCTGTTTCAGAGAGTGTTTTTTTAAAGAATTCAGCCTTAAAATTCTCATAAAAGCGGCCCACTTCACACTCACATAGGTGATCCCTTATTAAGAGTATCTTGCTATACCCCACTTGGATTTACCAAGGTATAAGAATAATTAAAAGTTAAAGCTTAACCTTAACCGCTGCAGGCATCACTGTTTCACCATAGGAATGAGTTGGAGAGATATATATATATCTTCTTAGTGATACTCCTAAGTCTCATATAATTCGGTTGTCCTGTTGAACCTAGATCTTGGGATCACCAGTCAGCTAGGTCCGTTCTTTGTGGTCTTCTATGCCACTCCAACTACCGATGGCCATCATATTATAAATCCTGGCACTGAGTTGGACCACAATGGAACATCCTCTAAGAAATGGCTTAACCACTCCGCTTACTAGCTTTTGTCTAATCCAATGAGTTGATCAGACTCCATTGTTGACCATGCTATATACGCGTGAGGATTTCCAAATCACTGTTGCACTCCAATTTTAAAATTAAATCCACTCTTGGATTCTAAAACTTTAAATTGGATACTCATATCACAATACTTTATTCTTCAAGTATAATTGGACAACTTCAATAGTGCAACAAACAGTTCAATATTCAGAATTTATCAAAATAATTTCCATAGTTTATGACATGTAACAGACTATGTCAAAACTCTATCTTCATTTCTTGTGTTTCTATACACATTTGCAAGAAACAACCCCCACATCAAGTAACTTATCCTAAATCGAGTATCTCTTTACTCAAATTTTCACGATTTTATGCAACACGCATTCCATGTACTTTTCCATGTTCCATGTTCATTGGATACTCTCCATAATATAAAAATTGATTCCACTTTATTTTAAAAATATTTTGTGGGGGATAGTTATTTGATTGATAACTACAAAACATCCAAGAAGATTGTAGAAACTAAAATATTCTAAATCTTAGTTTTCATTTCAAATCAAAACATAGCCAGCCCATCTGCTAAGTTTATTGAAACTCAATTTTGAATAATCCAAAACATGGATTTGCATGTTTTATGTTTCCAATCAATTTGGTCCAAATGACTTATTGTCATTTCATAGGATATGTGACTTATTCATCAATTTGTCACACTTATCGATTACTTTTTTGAATAATCAAATAATTTGTGACTTTTCACAATTAGTCATGTTGGTTTAAACCCAATACTCACATCTTTGGATAAAATTCTAACAGTCACAACTCTTAACGAAAACTCAATGGTGGCACCTCATGAAATTCCCCCAGAATAAAAAATAATAGTCACGGGTATGAATCTCTTTTCAACAGTTCCATCCTTTAATTAACTCATTCCACTAATATGAACCGCCATTGTTCACAATTTGTCACTGTCAAAATCTGCCGGTCATAATTGATAAAACCAACAGTTCGTGACATTTCTTAAGTAATGCGTTGGTTCCCAAAGGACACCTACAAGTTAAACCAACCATTGTGTCCTTCTTTAGTAACGCTTATTGCCGAATCAGTGCAATAAATAGATAAATGTGAAAAAGAGTAACTGAGTAAGCAATACATAAATATATCATTCAGTCTATGATTTCGTGCACGAACAGTTAGTAAGCAAGCACCTACCTAAACAAATTTATAGAGATGCAACATAGATTTTTCTACCGAGTGCTTGTCATGCAAAAGAAATTAAAGTTATATATTATGTTAGCATCATTACCCATGTGATGTTAACTACACTAAATCCAATCCCATTTCCGTACTATATACAATTAGGAGGGCATAAACACATGCAAGGAACAGAGGGTCACATAACACATGCAACGTACCAGACTGTGCACAAAGTATATTGCAGAATCAAACGACCAATTAATATTAAACACAGTAACACAGATGCCATAAACATGACTCAAATACAATATGGTAATTCATGCATGAGTGAGCAGTATTTCTGAATAAAGCAGTATTTCTGAATAAAGCAGTAATCTCAAAATCACAAAATGTAAACATGAATCTGTCTTAAGATTGTTGGAAAATTTGTTTACTTTTTTGTGAAAAAAACCAAAAATACGAATGCTATAAAATCGGAACGCAAAACCTGAAAATCGATGAAATGAAATGATGATCAAGGCGAGTGTTAAAACACTCTGTACTTAAGACAAATTCGTCCCCGCTACGGTGCTTACGGTTTGTATGAACGTCTATCTCCCAGTACTTGTACTTGATCTTCACTGAACAGAAGTAGCACTCCAATCTATTAGGTAGGCGAACCAAACTTGTGTTTGTACTTTCCCCAATGAAAAGACTCTGAATCAATGAAAGTGTAGGAAAATCAACTCCTAAAATGGATGAATGATGTCATATATATAGTCTACCTGGTGACTCTACGAAAAGTCAGCAGAGAGAAGAGACACATCTGTTCACGAAAGGATGCGTCCGTCCACAGCAAACAAGTGTCAATGAAAGATGCAACTCTAGATCAAATCAATTTTCATTCATACTTTAAATAAAATATTATATTCAAAATATTTTTCCAACATTCACAAGTGGTAACTAGCTCATGCGGTAGAGTCCCATTCCTCTCTCCCCATGTAATAGATTAGAAATGACGAATGGCAAAAAAAAAAAAAACTAATTCGATTCTTCTAATTATAATATTGTACGATGATTACTGAGGTAACAAATAAGGATTTGTGTATATTTGGGAAATAAAGACATTATCTAGAGTTACGCAACGGAAAAGTAAATAGGCTTTGTTTGGTTATCAATTATTGGCTGTGCTAGGCTCAAAGAGGGGACGTCTAAGAAGCACGAGAGTGAAACTGTGAAAGGACTAAAGAGTAATAATTAATTTCAGGGTTTGCTAACTTCTGCTTAATAGACAAAGGATAATATACAAATAATGCCAGAGGAATACGGATTTTAAATCATATCTCACGGATATTAATACATTTTCACATGATAGATTTTTTTCAGATATCAATGCGCATTTTACATATTGTTCTCCGGCAAGAACTTCTCAACTAAAATAGAAGCAATTTAGTATAGGGCAAGTAATTCCTACAGAGTTCATTGAGTTTTAAAAAGCCCATCATTTAAAAGTAGGGGCGACTCTAGCATGTTACCAGGGAGGTCAAGCGACCTCGTTGGGTTCGGAAAATACATTGGAAAAAAATAAAATTTAGATATAAATTGAATTTTCTTCACTATAGTCAGCTATGGGTTACTCGTGCGAGGTATGTTTCCTACTAAATTTGAACCCAATATATAATAAGAATAGTGGATGACTCCTTTTCTTTTTCTGTGTCGGTAAAAAAAAAAAAGAACAACTCAAAAAAAGAAGAAGAAATAGACATGCGCAATTGATTAAGGGTGTTTAGTTAGCCTACTTAAAAATTCATTTCTCATAGTGTAAATTTTTTTTTTTCTCAAACGATGTAATAGATATGTATATACTCCCTCCATTCCACTTTAAATGTCCCTTTTGGAAAACATGTATTTTGCGGACATTAAAAAATGTACTTCCATAGAATGTCTTTAAATATTTCTTTTGCACTAAATTAAAGTACTCAATGAGTAACTTAATTTGATATAAAACAAATTATAAAATTACATAGAGAAATATAGTTTTTTAGGTGTTTGAAATTGTAGGTATTCCTATAGTGGACATTTTAAAATGGGACGGATAGAGTATCTCTTTTGCGTAGTCCAATTTTTTTATTTTTTTTATTTTTCATACACCTTTTTATCATAGACACATTTTGTATTTTTGTCAGCACTAGATCGATGATAATCCTGGAACCGTCCCTGTTTAAAAGTGGACCATTAATCTCCTTAATTACCAAGAATAAAGGCCAGGCATGGGTTTTACCTGGTCTTACCACATTTTCCTAGAATTTACTATCCTTCGTTTTTATAGGCAAATTTATTGGAAAATGTAATATCATGAGAACAACTTCTTAGGGTTAGTATGGTACATGAAAAGTTCCCCAAAAATGTATAAGAAAGAGAAATTAATACTGTTAAGATTCGCATCACTTTGAATTTGAACCACTATTTATCTTTCCGTGACATTTTCGGGAAAACTTTTCCTCGATCCTATTTTTGACAACTTATTCGTCCTCTTAACCAAGTTTTCTATATCTGTGAGTGCTGTTTGGGCTGACTTAGGTCCAAATGCTCGAAAACTCTACCCACATACCTAATTGCTTAAATTCATATGAATGTATCCCCAGCCTCCCAACAAACAAGCTGTCAACACCCAGAGCTGCTACATACACATAAAAGATATCTAGAAAGTACCCACAAAACTCCAATCAGTGGCTCAGATTCACTCCTAAGTAAAATCTAAGCCACTCATTGGACCACACAACACAATCGAGTCTATGAAAGTGGAGAAATTATTGGCTAGTGCAAGAACAATGGTTTTCTACTCACATAAGTGCGTACAATCACTCTCCAAGTGTGTGGACTCCGTACAAGATTTTGAGAGGGTTGTGCAAGAACAACGGTTTTCTACTCATATAAGTGCGTACAATCACTCTCAAAGTGTGGACTCCGTACAAGATTTTGAGAGGGTTAGTGTGATTAGAGCATCCTATAATCTGCACATAATTACTCTGTGTAGGGGATGTACAATTAGAATCTAAGTGATACAATGCACATGTGTGAGCAGGAATGCGAGGGCAATTGCATGTGTGAAAGCGTCTTTTAAAAACATTTAAGTGGAGTACTAAAATTCGCGAACGCGAGTATTCAAAGATCGAACATAGAGCAAGATTGACAATTATGTGACTGGTCCTTTGAATTGTGAGAAATTTATATGACAAAATAGAGAGGTTTTCAAACCTTATCTCCTATGTAAACTTCCTACACAAATCCTGACCCTTCATTTTTCAAGGGCTGAGATTGAACACTCCCTCTGCCAACTCTCCCTCTCGGGTTTTTCGCCGAATTATACCCTTTTTTCCTTTTAATTTACCAAAATATACCATTTTCCAAACTAATTTTAAAAATATACCATGCCGCAAACGTGAAATGCGACATTACAGCTGGCAACACCATTCGCGCCACGTATACGCCGTAGGTCCAAAATGCGACATATAAAGCCATAGGTCTAAAATGTGGCATGGCTTAGACGTCTATATATATATATATATAAGATAAGCTTCTCATAAGGACCCCTTATGGTAAAATACCATGCGGACCAAGGGTTTTTTTGACTTTTCGGATCAAATTTTGACGATCCGAACCGCTCAATGTTTTTAAAATGTGATTTTCAAGGCCCCCGCGAGAAATCTCCAGAAACAAATACCCGGAAGGGCTTGATCCGATCAGTTTTCGCTAAAAAGGCTATATATACCGTTTTTAGCGAAAACTGATAGGATCAAGCCCTTTCGGTTATTTTTTTTGGGAGATTTCTCTTAGGGGCCCTTAAAAACACGCTTTAAAAATATTGAACAGTTCGGATCGTCAAAATTTGATCCGGAAGTGGGAGGTCCTTATGGTAACTTCAATAAGGGGTCCTTATTAGAAGTTTTTCATATATATATATATATGTGTGTGTGTGTGTGTGACAAGAATGCGAGATGGATCCTAACTTTCCTTTCATCAAAATCCCCAATTTATCTCGCCCGAGCTCTGAACTAGCTACTTGAGTTCAACTCCTAATCAAAAAGCAAACCTTAAAGTTAGCTAGGCAGTTCGGATTTACTTACCGACATTAAAAAAAAAAAAAAGAAGAAGGTTAATTTCATTGACCTTCTTAGGTTTCTAATAAAAGCAAATACCACCAGTGAAGTTTCTAAAATGCATGTCAAAGACCTCCCCAACTTTTGAAACAATTGTCACCATTCCCTTTTTTTTTTTTGGTTTACATAGGGAGGGGGAATGAGACTCGATCCTGAGATGCATTGTAGGACATCCAAGAACTCCACCGCATGAGCTAGCCACCACTTGCATTCCCTTGTCTGTTAAGTCACCATTAAATTGGTACTCCTAGAAAATCATGACTCCAGCAAATCTAATGCTCCAATTACCCTTGGAACCACGGCCAAACAGGAGTACTACTGCTCCTATCTAATACTAATCGGGTAATTTCACTCACCTCTTTTGGGTTTTTGACAAATGCAAAGACCTCCGCTCTGGTGTGGGCATCCATGATCTCCGCGAGAAACCTTAAAACTATTAGAACACAGGTTCGATAGAGTCACCACTTGATTTTAAGGTTAACCAAAAAATCGAATTTAACACACAATCATTCATGACAACTGGTCTGTCATTGCCAAAGACAATTGTGGTTCGGGAGCTAAGTTACGGGATGAGAATTTTTTAAGTTATATGCCGCATTTTGGACCTGCGGCGTAGACACCACGCTCACGTGGCACGAATGGCGTTGGCAATTGTAATTCCACATTTTATGTTTGCGGCATGGTATGTTTTTAAAATTAATTTGGAAAACGGTATATTTTGATAAATTAAAAGGAAAAAGGGCAGTATAAATCGGCAAAAATCCCCTTCCTCTCTCTCTGGTCTCCACTCTCCAGTATTCCGATTGTTCCACAATTTCACGTCTCCTTCTCGCTCTCTCCAGTTTCAAAATTTGAACAGTGGTTTATGGGTCAGTGATAGATGTTTGTTTGAATTTTGGAATGCAAACCTCTCAAATCCCTTCTTCTCTCTCACTCTCTCTCTGTGAATCCGTCCTCGCCGGCGATTAGTTACCTGTAGCGGTCAGCTGCGAAAGAGCTAAAGGCTAAGAAGCCGTTCCGTTTCAAAGTAACCAAGGTGATGTTCAGATACACGTATCCCCCTTATTTGTGGTCTAATTGAGTGTTTTTTTCTTCTAGTTTTTGAAACCGTATAAAATCCCAGAGCCGTTTTTGCTGTGAAGTCTTGGTGTTCATTACAAATCGGGGGATTTGGTTGGTTCAAACCCATCAAATTTTACATCTGAGTTCTCAGGGAAGGAATCGTTTTCTCTCTCCACTTAATGAAGTGAGTTCACTTCGGGTTTCCAATAGAATGGTTGTTCAAGGAGCGAAAAATTCTAACTTCATGGTTTCAAACTCCTATGGAAATCAGTTTGAATGAACACCACCAATGGAAATCGAATGAACATCACCTGTTTGACAAATTACCTCAATGGAACAATTGGCGTTAAAAAAAATTGGGAGCAACCGAGGGATCATCTAGGTGATTCATTTAACCGGTATTTGCATAAGAGGCATGGTATTGGCACCTCATTGTTTAAGCTTCACAGCGAGACAGAAGTACTTATATAAATATACATGTCTCCTTGGAATTTGAATGAACACCACCTGTTTGACAAAAGGCCTCAATGGAACAATTGGTGTTAAAAGAAAATAGTAGCAACCAAGGGATCATCACTTGATGATATTCATTTAACAAGTATTTGCATAAGAGGCATGGTATTGGCACCTCATTGTTTAGGCTCACAAGAGACAGACTTCCTTTTTTTTTTTTTTTCCTTTTTGTCTCTTGGGAGTTCGTTATTCACCGGGTGTCCTTGAAACAATTCTATTTGTCAGACTTTGATTTGTGTTGGCTTTCGCACCTATACAAAGTCGTTTGCTTTTCTTTTTTAAGAAAAATGTAGGGTTGTATGTCTCTTGGGAGGTGTTGGGTCAACAAATAACAAAGATTTGAGTTAGTATGGGACCATGAGTACTAAGACTGGAAGGAATTGAACTTTTAGACTGCATTCTCCTAACAATGTAGAAAAATGTCTAATTCTCCCACTTGAGTTACTCAAGCAAGGACATGAGCTAAGGCTCTATTTTCGTCACACCTCATGGTTGTGGCTGATTCTCTTCAGAACTAGAAAATAAAAAATCTAATGCATTGCGATCATACTTCCTATTATTAGGAAATCAAGGAAGCTGTCAGCGTTCTATGAAATCAATACCCAAGTATTTGCACTTTCTTTATTGAATATTCTTCATGCAGGTTGAAAGCTAGAACACTTTGTTACCGCGTTCGATAATGTATCTCCAATCATTTTTGTTGGGATGGAAAGATAACTCATCATAATTGCTTTAGTTTTAGATTTGTCAAACTATAATTTAATTTTAGGTGATGGGATTTAATGGATTACAGTGGCTCAGTTGACAGTATCGGATTTGTTGGCAATGGAAATTTTAGTCTATTTCTTGGTAACAATCTCTGCATTATTAGATTCTCTTGGCTTCCATGATTGTAGGCTTATGCCAATCGGCTAAGGTCTAATCAAACTAATGGTTTTCACTTTGGAAGGATCCAGGTGATTTTGCAGGGCATTGGCCAATGCCCAGGATTATGTAATGCAATTAGATTGGGAAAAGTAAAGGCAGAGAGTGAAAAATAAATAGGTGTAATTTGTTCATTTTGTTAAACTTTTTCTTACATTTTATAACTTATTCCCGAGGCAACCATTACTCTCTTTTTTCTCTATAAGGCTTAGAACTCTCGACATGTTTTCATATCAGTTATTTTTATTATTGCGTAGCTTAAATGTGGATTTTTTCGGTACCTAGAGTAACTAAGCCATTAATATTACGTTTGCTTGTGTTTCAAATTAAGCCAATATTACATTCGCCTGTGCGTCAAACCGTGCCTTCAGGCACAGGCATTCGCTATTGAAGTGATAAGAAAGGGAGTCTCTTTCTCACCAAAAGGAGAATTTGTCGATCAAAAAATTTCAGCCTTTGTACTTCTCTTTTCATAACTTGGCAAATCATTCAATCCAAATGAGTAATTTGACAAGCGACCCCCGTCATTATTTTTTGAGTTTACTTAAATTCCTATGTAATAAACATACATGTACTAATTTTTATTAGGAAGGAAATTACATATATACTGCTCATTCTGTCCCAATTTGTTTGTTCATTTTTTGACTTATACTTGTACTAAATTGACTGTCCAATTTCAAAATCAATGGATCAGATTATATGTAAATTTTTAAATTAATGGAACAGATTTAGTTTCCTTTAAGTTGAAAATTCGGGATTGGACAAACAAATCGGGACGTTTGCAAAAGAATGTCATTCAAAAAACCATCAATTAAAATGGAGTAGAAAAAAATTACTCCAACTGGGGACGCTCTCCATTTTTCCCATAATTGTTTGACACACTCTGATTTTCGGCAGACTCGAACTCATCAAGCTCAAACGCCCAAAGAGTAGAACTCGGTTTCCATTATCTTTCCTGCGCCTCGGTCAATTGAAATTCTTCGGATTTGCTTCGTGTTAGTGCAATTTTGAGAGAATTTGGAGCTGTTTCAGATTATTACAAAGTGGGTGGCACACATCACACAGCTTCGGGAACTTACTTCCGTTCAATTGCCAGTGATAACGGTTTAACCCCATAGGTATAACCCATGAAATTAGGACTCAAAATATCTGTTGACTTGTCAATTTATCTTCCCTGATTTAGTTATTCTCGTTTATTTTTAGCGGAATTTTGGTTGTCGCTGTTTGATGAGGTACTGGGGGTATGAAAATTACACAACAAATTTAAAGGGCGACCACTTAAGCTTTGATCTGGTATCTGTTGAGATATGTGATTCTATGTGTTGCCGCATAATGACCTGGATTACCAATTTTTGGTCCTTGCCTTGAACCTGTTTGATAAATTGTTTCAATGAGAAATCCTTTTGTCTTGTAGCTTTTTTATTGATGTTTGCAAGCAAGGTTTGGATTTTTCAGCAAGCGTTTGAGAATTTGGGCCGAATTTGTGAGGCTACGGATTGAGAGTATTTTGGGAAATCCTTTTCAAGTCTCAACTAGAGACCAGAAATGACAGGAAAAATCATCTCTTGGCATGTTTTCGTTCTTAACATTTTTTTATGTTGCTTTTGGTGTTGCTTTCAGCAAAATTGAGTGACAGCTCCCTTCTCCCAAATTGCTTATCAGTAACTCCTTTAGAATTCACCTCATTGTTTACGTTTAATGAGATTTTGAGAGAGTATATATACAGCAGATTCCTTGTGGTCTATGTAAGAGCATCTCCATCAGTCTCAACAAAAATTTAGCCATTTTGCCCCAAAAAAGTGCCATATATAGCTAGCAAAAAAATAAAATCACCTCTACCCAATAGCCTAGCCATTTGGCTCCAAAAAAAAAAAACTCAGAATCATCTTCAACCTCTGCGGCGCGTGAAAAAACCTCAAAAAACCTCTGACTCGCGCGTTCGTTGACCGGCGGGTGCGGGCTCCAGCAGACTCCGCCGACGAGTCTTACACCCTTAAAATCGCCTCAAGGAGACCTACAATCCTCTGGTCTCAAAACGATTTTAGGATCACTCCTCTAGCGAGCTCGTTTTGAGAGAGAGAGAGAGAGAGAGAGAGAGAGAGGCGAGCTCGCCACAACTCGCCAAACCTCGCCCCTTATGGCGAGGTACTGTAGCGCAGGGAGGAATTGGCGAGGCGCTGGCAAGGCTGCTGGGAACCGAAAATAGGACTTTGGCTCGCCATTTTTTTTTTCTAGATCGGAGCGTTGCCGTGTCTCTTGAGATGCTCTAAGTATGTATTCCATCGTATGTAGTTTTGTGCTTCTGGGCGCCTAGGGGAGCAGTGAACAGTAATATCTCAAGTCAACCGAAGCTTGCCAATGCGCAGGTGGAGTCTCTTTGGTTGTGTTTGGTTTTGGTTTTGGGTTTTGGTTTTTGGGTAATGATTGGAGGGAGAAATGAATGTAATAATTGAAAATAAGGGTAACGATTGGAGAGAGAGATAAATGGGAATAATATTTAAAAATAGGGGTAATAATTAGAGGGAAATGTGAGTAATGATTGATTAATAATTGAGAAAACCGGTCTCAAGACTCAAAACGAACAAGGCCTTTAGTAGCACAATGAAGTCTAGCTTAATCTTTTGATGAAGTCATTTTCGTAAATGTTACAGACAGTCACCGGTCACAGATCCAACCACAGATGGCTTAACAGCCGTCAGATGTTGTGGGTCCCATGTGCATCGGACGGCTGTAAAGCCATTCGGATCTGTCTTTGATGCCTGTGTACCTAGCAGCCTAGCACTGCTGTTGTCTTTTTCCGTTCAAGGTGTTTCTAATCCATGTTAGTACAGTATCTGGTCTTTTAGGAAGGGTGTTTCGATTATAATGTTTTAATTGTATCTTAGTAGTGCTTGTTTTAGTTGATTAGTCTCATAGAGAAATCACTTCAGTTTAGCTTAACCATCTACATCCAGTTATTATTGTGAAAATCACTTACAATATTGTTTGATATAACGGTTGCTTTTCTCCATTTGTTTTAAAGTTCTAATTCTTTCTTTTTCCTTGTTTTAAATTGCCTATTTGCAGGAAAGCACAATATGGCTAAACAAGCTCATATCCCTTTCCTTGAAGAATGGCTGAGGAGCAACAGTGGTGGTCGTAGCAACATCGTCTCAAAAGCTTCTTCTTCCTCTTCCGCCCGAGCCATCATTCAAGCATGGTCTAATCTTAGAGACTCTCTTGAACATCAATCATTTGGTCCCCATCACCTCCTGTCGCTGAAGACACTGCTCAACTCCCAAGCCTCACTTTATGTGGCAGACCCTCAAGCGAAGCTGCTTCTTTCTATTCTATCCTCCACAAATATCTCTCTCCTTCCTGAAACATACCCCCTCTTTCTCAGGCTTCTTTATATCTGGATCAGGAAATCGTCAAAACCATCTCCTGTCCTAATTGATTCGGCTGTTAAGGTTCTCTCTGACCTTCTATCTACTCAGTTTGATTCTAATAAGAATTCTTCCTTCTTCTCTGAAATAGTTGTCCTCCTGGGTGCCTTTTCCTTTGCATCTTCTGCGTCGGAAAAATCCAAAACCCTGTGCTTGGAATTGCTCTGTGGGCTATTAGAAGATGAATACCGACTGCTAGGCTCATCCGAACAGCATGTTCCAAATGTTCTTGCGGGTATTGGGTATGCTCTATCTTCTGCTGAAAATGTTTATTTTGTCAGAATTTTGGACACTCTGTTTGGAATTTGGACTAGGGAAGATGGGCCTTGTAGTAGTGTTTCTAATGGGCTTATGATACTGCATTTGATTGAATGGGTTTTATCTAGCTTCATCAATTCAAATTCTTTGCATAGAGTTGATGTTTTTACCAAAGACGTGTTAGAGACTTCAAATCCACATCATGCTTCATTTGCCACGGTCATGGCTGCCGCAGGGGCTCTGAGGGTTTCAAGTACATTTTTATCAAATGCTCTGAGGCAATTAAGAATTTCCGCGGAGGAAAAGATTGAAACTGTAGCAAGAGGCTTGATTCCTGAAACAGGAGGTTTGAGTAAATCAGGTCATAATCCTGAAAAGAGTCTTCTCCTAAAAAGCATTTCCTTAGCTTTGGCTAGAAGCGGTTCTGTGTCTTTCCGAGCTCCTCTGCTTATATGCCTTGCTTCAGCATTACTGACTGAAATCTTTCCCTTAGAAGCTCTGTATAAAAAAGTTCTTAACCTGCAACATGGGAATTTGGCACAATTAGGGATTAATGAGGTCAAAGAACATCTAGACAGTGCTTCTTTTAAGGAAGCGGGTGCCATGACAGGTGTTTTCTGTAATCAGTACGTTTCGGCAGATGAAAACAGCCAGAATAGGGTGGAGAATCTGATTTGGGGCTACTGTCAAGATGCCTACTTGGGACATCGGCAAGTTGCTTTGACGCTTCGAGGTAGGGACGATGAGTTACTAGGAGACTTAGAGAAGATAGCTGAATCTGCTTTTCTTATGGTTGTAGTATTTGCATTGGCTGTCACTAAGCAGAAGTTAGATTCAAAGCGTTCCAGTGAAATGCAGATGGAGATTTCTGTTAAGATATTAGTTTCGCTTTCTTGCATGGAGTATTTCCGGAGGATTCGGTTGCCAGAATACATGGATACAATTAGAGCCGTAGTTATTACTGTCCAGGAGAATCAATCAGCTTGCGTCTTGTTTGTGGAATTCATGCCTCCATATTCAGACTTAACTAATCAGCCAGGTATGTATTTGTCATCGGTATTGGTTCTTATCAAAGTAACTATGTAAAAAGCAGAATTGATCAAACAATATTGGTTTAGTGGTACATTGCTGGTTATTACTAGCAATCAGCTGAGTTGAATCTAATTTTTCGTTTGAAGGATCTTCCAGCTCGCAGATAACAGAACACGCATGGTGGAAAGATGAGGTGCAGACTTCTCGGATCTTGTTTTACCTCCGGGTGATTCCAACTTGCATTGAATGTTTACCTTTCCCTGCATTTAGAAAGGTGGTTGCGCCAATCATGTTCTTGTATCCTATATATGTTACTAATATGTAACCTAGATTTACTATGGAGTTAATATTTATGTCTTGTTGAATTTGGGTTCCTTAATAAGCGTTGGATTAGATATATGGGACATCCTAATGGAAAAGTAGCTCGGGCCTCTCATTCAATGTTTGTCGCATTTATCTCTTCCGGGAAAGACTCTGACGAGGATGATAGAGTTTTACTGAAGGAGCAGCTTGTTTTTTATTATATTCAGCGATCCTTGGAGGTACTCAAACTCTATTTGATGTCATACTGATTGATTCTGAGCATGATTCGTAGAAAAATAGGAAGTTATTTTCTTTGTTGATGTAAATAACTAAATATAGGGATATCCTCAAGTCACCCGTTTTGAGGGAATTGCTTCTGGAGTTGCTGCCTTGGTTCGTTATCTTCCCGCTGGAAGTCCATCTATATTTTACACTATCCATAGTCTTGTTGAAAAAGCTCATGACCTCTGCCGTGAAGTTATGACGCAAGAGAACTATTTGTGGCAGAATTGGCAAGATGAATTGGAGCCCTGTAAAAAACTTATAGATTTGCTTTTAAGGCTCCTTTCGATTGTGGATATACAGGTAACGATTTTTATGGTTTGTTTTTGCATCTGCTAATAACTTGTGTGTTCTCCTTAACTGGTTCATGTTACCTTGTACCTTTTTCTTGTAAAAGCTTGATTTTGCAATATGGTTCAAAGTGCAAATCCCCGTTTCGTAAGTACTTTTTTGGGGGATTTTGTGTATACCCATGAAAGTGAACGTTGCAGATTAAGGGGAAGGCAAGCATGTAATCTCGCAACTTGCCCTTATATCTCTGTTGCCTTCAGTTGTAGAAAAGATCAGACACCTCACTGAGTTTGGATGTGAAAATATTGATGACTGCTTCCTTTTACAGGTCCTACCGAGTTTGATGAAGCAATTAGCCCAATTGGTTGCTGTACTACCCAGAGAAGGCCAGAACATGATTCTCAATGACTTATATGCACAAGTTGCAGAATCTGATGACGTTACAAGGAAACCCGCATTAGTCTCATGGTTGCAATCGTTATCCTACATTTGTTCTCAAGCTAACAGCAGCTCCAAACGGATGGAATGCGGGAAAAAGTCTACTTTAACGAGGAGGGACGATACATCAAGTTTGGATAGAATCAATGCAAGGCTCTGATAAATATGGTGCAATCTTAAGGTAATCCACGGTTGTTTAATTATTGTTATCTTATCACCCTGTTTGTTCATTTGCAGTCTAGAAATACTTTTCTCCGAGTCCGTAGTGTTGCTGATTAATTGTTGCCAATTCTTAGAAGTGGTATTGCCCTTTGTAGAGTGATCCCTGGGACAGTATAGACGGAGGGTCTAGATCAAAACAAGTATAGATGGATGAACTACATTTATATTGTAAAGACCCTCGGTTTAATCAGTTTAGGTGGTCGGGTCGAGTGTAATTTCAGGAACCCGAGAATAAACTGAAAATTCTACATTTTTTTAGGTTTCAAAACCAAAACCGACCTGGACTGGGGTTAGACCGACCGAAGACCGAAAACAGCGGCGGTTTTTTCAATTTGTTTGGGTGCCACGTTTTTTTTCACCCCTAGTTTATATAGATCTAATAAAAAGTGGACACCCCTCATCTATCATTCTATATCACTCACTTCCCTTCAACTTCAAAACTTGACAAACTAAAAAACTCCCAAATCTATGAACGTCTATCAGTTGAAACCCTTTTATTAAAAGACCGTTGGGTGATACTGGATATCTGGGGCAAATGTTAGGGTTTGGACATTATTTTTACAAAAATATCTTTGAACACCGTGCTCTCTCTCTCTCTCTCTCCACCACCCATGGAAAGCTGCCAACATCAGCTCTACCAACTACTATAGCATCCAAACCTAGAATTGGGTTGATGACTATTCAGGGAAAAGACCGGGCCTATTTAAGCATTTTCATAAAGTTGAACTTCGAGCACACGAATCATTTACTATGCTTGCTGGATATCAAATTACTGTAAAAAGAAGAGAGTGTTGACTGTTGATGGGTTTTTTTTAGCTTATTTTGTTTTTCACAGCTTTTTATGTGAGGTATTGTGAGAAAGTGACCGTCTCGGTTTTAGGAATAAATTGGCTTATTGATTTTTTTGAGTTGGTGGAATGGGACAAAGCACCCCAATTCAGCTGGTCTAATTACATTTTGGAGAAGCAAAATCTACTTTGGAAAACATATAGTAAGTGTACACCAAATGTACACCGCTACCGTGGGATCAATTTCGAGGTCTCGCACAAATGATTGCAACCGTTCAATATTCTAAAAACACTTTTCCAAGGACCATTGTAAAAAAATTAATAGCTCATTTTAACATCGGTAAGAGCTTGATTGATTCTACGCCCAATTTACTAACAGGATATTGGGAAATAATCGATCGAAGCCTTACCGATGTTAAAATGAGCTAATTTTTTACAGTGACCCTTAAAAAAGTGTATTAAAAATATTGGACGGTTCCGATCATTTGTATAAATCCAAAATGAGTCATACGAAAGCGACGTACCTTTAGTGTACACTTATATTCTTTTATCCGAATTTGATCTACACTTATGTATTGTACCCCTAGCGGGACTGTTTTCCAAAGTACTAGTCACATTTGAAAAGTTAAGTAAAAAATGTGTGTTTTGCAAAATTAACCATCATAAATAATTTAAAATAACAGGTAAATTACTGCTTATTTTAGAAGGGGACAATGCATAAAACTCATACATTATTTTTTTGGGTAAATAGCTCATATATTATTATTATTATTATTTTATATACCATTATACAATATATAAAGCGTGAGAAGAGGGTGGACGGAAATTTGTCCCATGGCTCCAGCCTCCAGGTGAAATTACCATTTCATCCCTCCAGCTTTGGTGCTGCCTGGTGTTGTTCTGCTTTACTCCTCCACGTGTTTCTAGATGGGCCAGGCTATGGGAAGTGTAATGGAAACATCATTCAGTGCCTCTGGCACATCGGGTGCCAAGAAGAAATTAGAAAATTACGTACCAATTAAAGTATTTTATTTTGGAACCTTGCTATTTGCATAGATGAAGGGTATTGACCATGTACAGACAGGTATCGGGACCCACTTTTGGGTCCCACATGAATAATTCGAGCTGTTAAATCATCTCAAAATCACATTCCGAGGGACCTTATGCGGGAATCAATGCAATCGGACGACTCTAAGTGCTCGATCCAAAATCACTTCATTTCATTTCAAAAAATTCAATGAAATGGGGTGAGTACCCCTTGGTTGGGGGGGGGGGGGGGGGGGGACAAGGTCTGTACAGGGGGGTCAGTACCCCTTGATTGCACGTTTTTTCTTAGTGGGCCAATTTTTTGGGATGGATGGAGTATCTCACATAGAAGAGAATCTGCCCTTTTTCTTATACATAATCTACTTAGCAATCTATCTATACTACTATTTGGGCGGTTCAAAAAAAAAAAAATCTATCTATACTACTCCTTCTGTCCCACAAAGATCCCTGCAAAATTATGTACAATTTTCAACCTACAAAAACATGTATTTGAAGTAGTTTTTTTTTTATATTTTTTTTACACTGTAAAGATTTCAATAAGATCTATCGAACAAGATCCATATTGCTAAAAAAATTATTTTGGTAAATTCCTTTTTTTTGGTTCAAAAATTACATGTATTTTGTAAAGGACCATCTTCGTGGGATGGAACGAGTATATACAAAGGTATTGAGCCTCCAAAAGCTTCTAGTACCTCAATTCTAAATTGAAATTTTGTTTTTTGTTAGTTTACTTTTTGAAATTAACAGAGAACATTGGGAAAGGGAGTGGGAATTTAAAGAGGGGGCATGAGAAAGGGGAGCGGGAAGTTGGGCAATTTTTTACTGTTAGGCTGTGTTTGGATGACCAGAAATCTTGAGTAGGAATAGGAATCTTATTACTAATAATCAAATTCCTGGCAATTTTATTGGGTGGGAATAGGAATATATGATTACTGAGAATCTAATTCCTAGGAATTTGATACCTGGAGTAATTTCATTTCGGCGTTTCGATTAATTCAGTAATCTTATGCGGGAAACAATTATTTTGGAAAGTTATTAAAGTCAACGTTTCCTTTTTCTTAATGAATGAATCTGGAATCTGAGATTCCCATGGGGTAAGGGAGGAATCAAATACCCACAAAGTTTGGGAATGTGATTCCTGATTGAATGTGTCATTAAGAATCACATTCCTATTCGTGAGCATTCCAAATGTAGGATCAGAAAAGCATGGAACCACGTTCCTGTTCCTGTCTGTTCCAAACAGTGGAATCATGAAATGAAGGCATTACAGTCCCATTCCTCCACGAGATTGTTGCCATCCAAACTGAGCCTTACATTTTTGCTTTTTTTACATTTTTCATAGTTTTAATTGATTTAATTTAATTTTAGTCACACATCAAATTCATAATTTATGGCGATATATGTCAGGCCGTGCTAGAATGGGAATAATGCAACAAATAGTATTATACATTTGTGTAATGAGATAATGAAATTTTCTTATTGCTGATCTTCCTCTATACAACAATGGTTATATAGCGTTACAATAATAAAATTTGTAAGCCCTTTGAGAGAGCCGTGTCAATGTTGGATAAAAATAACATATATTCATACATAATATGTTAAATCTTTTATACCATTCGGAAATCTCAATTAGAAATTTTAGTTGGTGTCAAAAATAATTTATGAGAATATCTCACTTTTTTTAATCTAAACATAGACACAATATTGTACGCATATTAGTTTCTTAGTTCTTATTTTCGATATTAGTTTCTTAGTTCTTCTTTGAAAATTTGGACAATATTGTACGCATCATTAATTCAAGTCAAAAGAGTAAAAAACTAATTGAACAATGAAAATAAATTGCTTAAGTTAAGTTTGGGTAAGTTAAAAAAATAAGATCATTTTCTTGAATTTTTTGCTTTTAGACTGATCGAGAGGAATCTTATGCGAAAATCAAAACAACATTGAGTTAAAGCGGAAAACAAATAGTCATAAAATCACACAAAAATTATGCTAAGGTAATATTCTAGTTGGACCATGCGTAGTGATGCAGACCGGATTGCTGAGACTTGGGTAGAACGGCTGCGACCCCGTCCACGGGCCAAGCAACATTAATAAGTCACACGGGCCAACTGTGGCAAAACTGCCCAGATTCTGCATTTTGAAGGGAAACGGGCATCTGCACATTTCTTATCGCTGTTCCGACGATGATCAACGATAAATTTTGGTCGTTCGATGTCGTCTAGGCCTTTAAAAGGGGTATTTTGCCGTATTAGGAAATAATAGATTTGCTATTAACTTTTAGTAGGAAATTCCATTTTTGTAGCTGTCTGTTTTGGCAACCTTATATTTCTTTCTAGTTTTTTATTCTGCCAATTATTTTCGTTTTTCCATTTTCGTAATTTCTTTGATTTCGGCGTGATTAGCAAGTCAAATCTTTTGTTCTTTGTTTCCTAGTTGGTCTAGGGTTGCTTTGACACTATAAGTAATATTAATATTCTAGTTGGACCATGCGTAGTGATGCAAACCAGATTGCTGAGACTTGGTTAGAACGGGTGCGGCCCGTCCGCGGGCCAAGCAACATTAATAAGTCACACGGGTCAACTGTGGCGAAACGGCCTAGATTCCGCATTTTGAAGGGAAACAGGCTTCTGCACATTTCTCATTGCCGTTCTGACGATGATCAACGCTAAATTTCGATCGTTCGATGCTGTCTAGGCCTTCAAAAGGGGAATTTTGCCGTATTAGGAAATAATAGATTTGCTAATACTCCGTCCGTCCGTTTTATAGTGTAGACATTTCCATTTTGAGCTGTCTCTTAATAAGTGTGTGTTTTGAAAAGTTAGTGGGTATATTTTCTATTTTGCCCTTAAAAGTAGATTCTTTTTTAAAAACTTATTGAGTATTATTATATTGATAAGGGTAAGGAATGGAAAGTAGATGTAAAAGTAGATGTGAGAGAAAAATAGTTGGAATTCCCAGGTAACACACTTAAAAAAGGACGGAGGGAGTAACTTTTAGTAAGAAATTCCGTTTTTGTTGCTTTCTGTTTTGGCAACCTTATATTTCTTTCTGGTTTTTTATTCTGCCAATTATTTCCGTATTTCCATTTTCGTAATTTCATTGATTTCGGCTTGATTAGCAAGTCAAATATTTTGTTCTTTGTTTCCTAGTTGGTCTAGGGTTGCTTTGACACTGTAAATATCATTGTAAGCCCAATGGCAGGTTTTTGGTTGTTATTGAATATTAAAAAACGAGTTTCTACTCATATCTTGGTCATTTAAGGTGGGAGTACTTCCGGGTCGATTTTATTGTTTGTGTTTGTCTTGCACAATCAGTTTCGTTTCCATAGGCTGCTACATCACGTAGTAAGTTTGGTGGGGATGGAAATTAAGAGAAAGATGGAAGAGTAGTTTAGCATAATATACTGACCAAAGCAGTTAGCCCAGTTGGTTGTGTACCCCTTCTACAAGGGTGAGGTTCTGAGTTCGACTCCTATGAAGAGGAGGTCAACCCTTGTGATTTGCTAACATCTAACAACTAACTCTACTGATGTATACTGAATGGAGAAAAAAAAAATTAGCATAATATGCATTATGTACATATTAGTAAATATCATGAATTTTGCGAAAAAAAAGTTAGACGGAACAATTATTTTAAACTGAGTGACGTGAAATTCTTTTATGAAATTTTGATATGCAATTTTAAATACATTTTCACTCGCGCCTCAAACTGCCAAAAATTAATTGCATTGGGCCTAATTTTGGGACTTGGGTGGGTGTTGTGCACCTGGGTGCTATGCACCGTGTTGTGCACTCCTCGGCCGTCCGATCATGTTTTGCACGGACTGGATGCATTCGGCAATTTTAATTTAATTTTGATATACTTTTATCGGTAAAAAATCAAAACATATCTGCACCGTTCAAAACACAATCGGACGGCCGAGGAGTGCACAACACAGTGCATAGCACCTAAGTGCACATCACCCACCCCGTTTCCGTAATTTTGCGCGCCTTGCGCACAACCTCTTCACTAGTAGTTCAGAGAACACAACTTCATGTAAACTGTCAAGTGTGGATATATGCAAAAATTACAAGGACAAATTTGTCATAAAGCCTCTGTTACTCCCTCCGTTCTGAATTTCTTATCCATTTACGGGTATGCGTGTCATTTTTCAATTGCTTATATCTTTTAATTTATAATATTTTTTACAAACTTTGTTTAATAGAATTCATCAAGAACTATCGAACGAGACTCCATATTGAATATATATAACGTTATAAATTCAAACATATAAATAATTTTTTGAGGTGATGTGAATAGTGCAAGTAACTAAGGGCTTGTAGCTTAGCGGTTTTCTCCTAGTACTCTCACAAGAGAGACCGGGGTTCGAGCCTCGGCAGAGGCGTTTGGGGTTTAGGGCTATCTAGGTTTAGGGTCAAGACTAATTCACTAACTCCCCCGCTAACCCCCCACTGATGTATATCGAATGGTATGGGGTCTACCACAAATGGTGTGGATTCTACCACAAAGTGATATCATGCTTACTTAAAAGTGTATTAATTCCGTGGACCCCACACATTTTCAAGCAATCAGAGTAAGAGTTTTGTTCACCCTCATTAGGTGAGGGTGAATGAATTTGCACTCTACATACACACCCTCTTATTCACACCCCCGTTCACACTTACTTTGGATTGCTGACAAGTGTCCTCCAAAGTCAGGAGAGAGGATCCATAATAATTGAGGGCAATGATCTTCTCTCTCACATTTAAGTTGTAGACCATGTAAAGCAAAAAAGCTGCTCCTCAAGCCTATACAAGACAAGTATGCATGCACTCTTAGAGGACGAAAGCGCTAACACGCGAGAGTTTTCAAACGACGTGGATATCGCATACGATGGTAACATCGACAAACGCACATGCTACAATCTCACCCCTTAATTAAACACTAGCTGAGAGGTCCACAGGCTTGCTCGCGGAAATTGACAACCAGCCATTGATGCTATACACACATTTTTATTTTTTATTTTGAACTGGAGGCCATACACAAATGGGTAATGATATTTACTACTACATTTTTTTTTAACAAATGCACTCTTTCTCATCTTTTAGCGAAAAAGTCGCATATAAAAGTGCACTACGAGATAAGAAATGGTGTGCAATCATAAAAAAAGGGGTGCTGATGGGTAATGATTTTCGCACTCATTTATTTTAAGCTTAAAGTATGTCTTTTGGTGCTTCAAATTTCAACAAAATATTTTTTTTAGAATGTTTGAAAATAGATTTTAGAGTGACTTCATAAAATATAGAGTGTAAAAATTCGCGTTCTCCACTAAATTAAATTTGGTACTTCCATGGAGATAATTAAGCTCGTCATGCAAAAACAAAACTTCCATAATCCTAGTTATCAAATAAATGCACAAACAATTTGAAAAAATGAAGCCATACTATCTCTAGGCTACACTATGGAAGGATTTCAAATCTCAAGAAGAAGAGCCAAACCATCAAATATTTATAATCTGAGGCCTAAAAGCGGAAGAGAGATCATAAATAAGATAACATTGATCTCATTGTGGATGGTTTATCTTCAAAAGATTTAATTGATTTAACCTCTACTGTTGTGGGCATCTCCCTTGAATTGAAAACAAGTTTTCATTAGTTATTGGGAAAACCTGAATTATCATTAAGAGCATATAGTGGTATTTCATAAAAAATAAAACGAATTGGACAATTTTGTTGTGAAATTAAATTGGGCCAGTTGTTATAGAGTCTACTATAGCTATTTCCTAACACTTTCAGTCCAACTAACATTTTCCTAACACATCTAATCCACTCACAGGGCAAACTTACAATTTTGCCCTTGTTATAAAAAGAAATAAGTCCATCCGTTTTATTTCCACCGTCAACTTCATCTTCAACAACACCACCACTGTCCACTAACATCCTCGCCGGCCGGCCGCCACCCAAACTCCAGCCAGAAAAACTTGGACGCCGCCGGATCGACTCGACGTCGGATCTGAAGCCACTGACGATCAGAGATCAGCACTCTGTGGAAATGGAACACCGCCGGATCGACGCGACGCAGATCTTAAATGCCGACTATCTGAGAGCAGCTCTCCGTGGAAGTGGAACAATTGACGACGACGGTTGGGACGGCGTACTGTTTGCGTTTCGGGAGAAACTAGAATACAACCGGAAAAAATGGAGGAAAAAAAGAGAGGCGGTGGCCTTTGTTTGGAGAAGATGAGAAAAAGCAAAAGAAGAGCTGCAATAAATGCTAGATGCCTGCTACTTTCTTAAGAAAATGTGAAATAGTGTAACCTAGGCTAGTGTGTAGCCTTTAATGCTTTCGTAGAAAGTCCCACTGCTACACCAATAGTACCATTCATATTTACATAAGAAAAGAGTAGGGCTGCAGTAGCATATTGCACTATTTTGACTTTTCTTATCAACTTTTTTTTGCGTATAAAATAGGCAACAATAAAAGATGAGCAAGCTAGCTACCTTTTTTTTATCCTCATTAGGTGATAAACTGACCTTCAATTATGACTATTCAGTCATTTTCTCTTAGGCATATACACGGATCGATAATAGATAAGCTACTAGTAGATGGATAGGGATTTGATCTCAAGTAAGCTTTAAAAAATACATATATAGTCCAGATAATCACATGTTGCGAGTCCAGATAAGCACCTCTTATGAGTTCAGATGACCACATCTGGTGCCAAATAGGCTTTAAAAAAAAGATTATTTCAGATAACCACATCTGATCCCAAGTAGGCTTTAATATATATACTCCCTCCGTCCCACAAAGTTTGTCCGGCACGGAGTCCAAGGACTCAAAAAAAATTAGTCCTTTGTCAAAAAAATATTAATTTTTTTCCACGAAATAATAGAACAAACATTGATCTATTAATTTGTGCAAAAAAAATAATTTTTTTCTTGTCAAAAGTCTATTTTTTTTAGTCCTTGGACTCCGTGCCGGACAAACTTTATGGGACGGAGGGAGTATATATATTGTCCAGATAACCACATCTTGTGAGTCCAGATATGGTTATCTGCGCCAGTGACTTTTCCGGCGAAGTCCATTTTCCGGTGACTTTTCCGGCGCCGGTGAACTTCCCGGCAGGGCGTATTATGTATTAAATTATGTGGGGGTATATTTGTCTATTAAAAAGGGAGAATGGACCTTGTACTTTAGGAAATGCAAAAAAGTGGATTAGAGGTGTTATGGAAATATGAGGTGGACCAAACATGTTAGGAAAATCTATAAAGGACCTTAGAGCAATTTGTTAAATTAAATTAGGTAAAAAAGAACATATACGTGAGGTTAGGCTGAGTTTTCCAAATGATTTTATGAGATAAAACCTAGTTTTAGTCTGCTGAAAACCTTAAACTAAGTACAAACATAGATCTTAGAAATTGATGAGAAAACACAAGATATAAATAGAAACAAATGACTGATTTAAGAAGGAAATAGAGTAATACTCACCCAGTCCCTGTTTTATGAGTCCAACTAAGAAAATTTGGGCAATTTTCGGATAAAACAATGAAGCACTCCCTCTATTCAATTTTTTTGCACCAAATTAAAGATCTAAATTTGGTGAGAAGAAATTGAAAAAATGATGCATGGAAGTACTTTATTTTTTGATCCGATTACAATTTTTTTTTTAATAATGGGCTATCCTTACAGAAAGGAAGAAATACTTGATTTTGAAGTTGTTTGTTAATTTAACTTGTTTTACATGTTATTGGGAGTGAGAGTAGGATGGCAATTAAACTTGCCCCACCCCGAACCCGTCCCGCCCAGACTAATTGACCAGGACATGTATTTGTTAAATTTTTTGGATATAGTCATATGTGGTTGGGGGAGAATTAAAAAAATCCAACCGAGTTAGAATAGGATTATGATAGACATTACCCCTCCTTAATACTCGTCCCGGGACAGGAGAGTGGTGTGGTATTTGTTTTTAACAAATACATCCCTACATCAGTAGGGGAGTAACTTCTGTATTGCCCTCGAATGTATGGAAGAAGTTATGACACGCGGCAAATGTAAGGTTAAATAAGACTCTTCAATTGAACCATTACTTATTGGGTAAATCACGCTGAAATAAAGGAAAACACTGAGAACAAATCTGACTTTTCACAGGGGACGAAACTTATGGGACGAAAACAGTACACCTCACTGGCTCTTTATATATAGTATAGTATAGTACTCCCTCCGTCTCTTTTATAGTGTGTATATTTTCATTTTCGGCTGTTCGTTAATAAGTGTGTGTTTTGAAAAGTTAGTGGGTACATTTCCTATTTTGCCCTTAAAAGTAGATTTCTTTTTAAAAAGTAAGTGGGTATTATTATATTGATAAGGGTAAGTAATGGAAAGTAGATGTAAAAGTTGATGCGAGAGAAAAATAGTTGAAATTCCCAGATAACACACTTAAAAAGGGACGGAAGGAGTATATAGATAGATATAGACGTACTGTATATTTTATTGCCTCTATTTTGTTTCGTTGTCTTTTGCTTGGCCAAAGATTAAATAACATTCTTTTTTTTAACGGGCAATAAGAGTCTTATTAAAACTTGACAGGGGTAGATCAAATAGGTGGAAGGGAAAGGGGATCCAACAAAAAGTTGGAGAATACGTCTTATTAAAACTTGACAGGGGTAGATCAAATAGGTGGAAGGGAAAGGGGATCCAACAAAAAGTTGGAGAATACACCAATGGGCAAAGCTCAAAACACCGGTGGGCCTCAAAAACCCAAATAAAAGCAATGAAGATCAAACACCCAAGTAGGCCTAAAACCGCTACAACATGAAAGGGCTTTCGCGAGGAAACATGGCGAGGAAAATGGATTTGTCGGTAAAGGTACTTCATCCACGAGAAAATTCAATTTCATCATCTTTTCTAGCAAGGAAATCAATTTCCTCGCCAAAAGCTTTTATCAATGGAGATTGCAAGCCGTAGCGATAATCCCTTGTGATTCGAGTATTAACCTAATCTATGCAAGTCATAGTTACGAGGCTGGAGTGGATTCTAAACCCTAGATTCCTTCTCCATCAGTTTAAATTATTTTAATTACTCGTTTTAGTTTAATAATTATCAAAATCAATCAAACCAATCTTTTTTCCCGAATTAAATTAAAATTTAATTGAAACTAACGTAATTTAGCCAATCTATCCCTGCGGATCGACTTTTGGACTTAACCATTGTTCTTTTGAATAAGGGTTCATTCCTTCTTTTTATAAATTTAATTTTGATATGAAATGGCACAGTTAATAGGGAAGGGGTGCGTTGAATACTATTTATTCTGATTAATCATACTTTCTAGAACTTCAAAGGCAGAAATTCAAAGGCAATGGTCTGATGCGAAGTACTATACCATGGCATAGACCAAGGTTCTGAATACTGTATCGGCTCGAGTACCGATTTTCCTATTGGTACGGTATGGTACCGGTACCGGTCGATACCGGATACCGTATCGGACTTACCGCAACTCTATCTATATGTACGTGTAACACGAATAACAACCAATCCTAAACTACAACAAGAGACAAAATTTGCCACAAAATATGGCAGTTTCAATCTCATTTTCTTCAAATCAACTCTATCTATATATGTATAGACCCTTAAACTCACTTAATCTATGTATTTTTAGTCCATACTTGTTGTATTTGATGTTCGGTAGTTATAGAAGTTGAACCTATGCATCACAAATTTTTTTTTATAATCTGTCCGTTCAGAAATCATGGTTTTTGTGTCACATCGAGACCAATTAGAGAAAGTGCATAACTACAATCTTGTAGATCTTGAAATTCTCTTAAATTTTGATATATAACTTGCCTCTATTGGAGTTCGGAGTAAAAAGTTATGACCGAAAACGGTGGCAGCTTTGTTCTGCCCTTGTTTTTTACGGTACCGGCCGGTATGACCCGGTATTGGACACGGTACGGTATTGGGGTTCCTTGGTACCGTTTTTATACAAAACCGGTACGTACCCGCCGGTACCGGCCGGTACGGTACGATATTAATAACCTTGGCATAGACTACTGAAATCCCCAACGAAAAGTCAATAGAAAGCTACAACGGTACGCTTAAGGTACCCCTCCTTTACACTAGAAACCTTGATGTAGCCTTTTCGGAGTTTGATTATCATTTTGTTTTGATGCTGTTATGCTCTCATCGTTTTTTATCTTTGTATCCAATTCAGACCTTATTTTTCATTTGCTAAAATGGAAATCTCATAAAATTAATGGGTTTATTTTAGCAAATGAGGAAACCAACTCATTTTAGCAAATATAAATGGGTTGATTTTAGCAAACGGCTTCCTTATTTGCTAAAATCAACCCATTGATTTTATGGGATTCTCATTCAGCAATGGGAAACAAGGCCATTTGATAAGGCTAAGTTTCCCAAAAGATTTTATGGGAAATCCCATAAAATCTAGGTGGTGATTTTATAAAATCTAGGTGGTGATTTTATGGGAAATCTCATTTTAGCACATTTTCCATAAAATCTGCGTGCTAAAATGGGAAATCACATAAAATCTCATAAAATATTTTGGCAAACTCAGCCTTAAAAACCTTTCTTCTCTGTTCATAGAAATTAGAAATATGAAAGTAAAAGGTTGACAGGGAGAGCGAGCTGCTGTCGGACCCATTTTCCACCATCTCTCGTGAAACCAATTGGTGGTAGGAAGGGTTCTAATTAAGCCTTTTATGGCATTCGACATCGCACCCGCAAGTCTGTTTTTAGAGTGGTCGCAGGGAGTGACATTGTGTATCCAAACCCATAGGGGCACTCCGGGCCCAACAATCCCTCCCTCACGATGACGCTCCCGCGACTCGAACCCATGACTTCCTGGCTCTGATACCACTTGTCAGACCGCTTTTCCACCATATCTCCTAAAACCAATTGGTGGTAGTAAAGGTTTCAATTAAGTCTTTTACGGCATTCGACATCGCAACTGCAAGTCTATTTTAAGAGCGGTCGTAGGGAGTGACATTGTGTATCCAAATCCATGGGGGCATTCCGGGCCCAACAGTTATAGAAGCTTTTTTGGGAAAATTTTGAGCAAACATATCTAGTTCTCTTCTTTTTTTACTAATTTTCAAAGAACATAACAAGTGACCGAGTTAGGCGTGCAATTCGCCCGTGAAGACTAGCAACTAGGGCAGTCCACAGATTGGATCCGGACGGAACGGATTGGATTCGATCCGATCCGCTCAGAGCGGATCATGGTTTTTAAGATCCGGAACCATCCGTAGGTGACATACGGATGGATCGGATCGGATCGGGCGAATTTGACAGATTAAAGAAGGATTATTGGGCGGATTGAGGGGATCGAGCGGATCCGATCCGATCCGATCTGGATCTAGAACCGCCAGATAAGAAATTCTCGATCTAGAACCGAGCCGAATATGCACGGATAGGTTAACGGACGGATTGAGCGGATCGGATGATCCGGTGGGCTGCCCTACTAGCAACCACAAAAGTCTCACACATTCGTCCAAGTCTTCAAATTCCCCTTTTGGACTAGCAACGATTTCTTAGCTAGGTTAGAGATTTCGTCCAAGGCCCAGTTTCCACTTGATTTTATCAGATTTTGATAAAATCAACCTTAGATTTTATCAAGTAGGGAAGAAAGTTTGATAAAATCTCAGATTTTTGCATTAAAAAATATGAGATTTTATCAACTTTCTTTCTCACGTGATAAATGCAAGGATTGATAAAATCAAGGGTTGATTTTATAAAATCTTGATCAAGTGGAAAACTGGGCCCAAGTTAATGAATGACTTTGATGCACCATATATCACATGGCAACATGTGCCAAATTTACGTTGATGCTTTGTTTGCACATTCTATAGCGCCTATAAAAGAGACAGCCTTTCTGTTAACTTTGGGCAGAGGCCAGAGAACAAAGTCTATACATAATTGTTTTTTTGAGGTCATTGGAAGGAAGGGAGATCTGGAGAGAGAAAAAGGAATGGGTGCCAAAATGCGAGTTTTACTAATTGTGGGCATCGCAACATTCTGCCTTGCCCCTGTTGCATTTGCAGCTACAGGGACTGCTACATTTTACACACCACCTTATGTCCGTAAGTGCTAGATTCATAAATGTTTAATTTTGCAAATATGTATCCAACTAGATATCGTTGGATTTGTGAAGTTTGATTCGGCTTTGGACTACACTAATTCCCGTCTTCTGTTTTTTTTTTTTTTTTTTTTCAGCTTCATCATGCAATGGCTATAAAAACGATGGTGTCATGATCGCCGCAGCGAGCAACGCGATATGGAACAATAGGGCAGCGTGCGGGAGAAAGTACAGGGTTCGTTGCACCGGTCCTACGAACCAGGGTGTGCCACAGCCTTGCACGGGTCGAAGCGTTGTGGTTAAGGTTGTGGACTACTGCCCACCAGGCTGTGCTGGAACCATCGATCTTTCACAAGAAGCTTTCTCTGTGATTGCCAACCGTAATGCTGGCAAAGTCAAGATTGAATTTAACCAGTAAACCTCCGAATCATTGCTTTATATATTGCACATGTGACATGAGATGATCGATGACATAAAAGCATAGGCTACAAATTTGTGTATATATGTATCCAAGGTTTTGAATCTCGTTCCGTACCGGCCGGTGCGTACCAGGATTGACCAAATCCGGTACCCTACAACTTAGATTTCCTTCCGGCTCAAATACCAGTGGACACCGGCCCGATCATACCGAAAATACTGGACAATACCGGACTAATTTTGAATTTATTTTTCTTTTTCAGTACCCATAAATACCGGATAGGTACCGATCAATACTGGTCCATACCGGACGGTACCAGACCATTTTTTAATTTATTTTTATTTTCAATAAATATATAAATTCTTTGATATTGGAGAATAACACTAATAGCGATAAATCCGAAAATCCACCCAGTATCTCACCGGTACCGATACGTAATGTACTAGAAGAAAAACCAGTACTCTAACCAGTACGATATTCACAACTTGGTGTGTATCATCTATGTTTCGTACACAAACGGTGCACATGGTATCAACATTGAGCACATCCAATGGCAATGTCTAAGGGATGAATAAAATTTACAATAACAACTTATAGGTTGTCAATAATTCAATTCAGGTAATGCATTTGATATCAAGAAATAATAGTATATAGCGTTAGACGCGTGACATCATTTTTTGTCTTTACAAAAACGGATTATTTTGTTTGTAATATAGCAATGTGTTTGCGTGTATTTATATAATAATGACCTGCATTTTCCTTTTGTTGTATTTGCAGGGTCTAAGGCTCGACTTAATTCAGAAAGCCATGGAAGGGGAAGCAGCCTCTAATATCCTAAATAAGAAACATATCTTGCAATATTTGTATGTTTTCATGGTTGATTTTGAGCCAATGTACTAGCTATATATATATGTGATGCTTGTGTGTGTTGAATAAGAACAACTTCTTTCAAAGCTTCTAAATGGTCTTCATATAATTTGCATGGAAAGCAAATATTTAAATTTTAGTTTTGATAGAATATCTATAAGCAAGAGAATTTATGAAATTATAAAACATTAAAGAACAGTTCTAAAAGTAAATACCCATCAATTACCTACAAATCACCAACATCGAACATCATATATACGATAAGTTGCGAAATTTTGATTTGAATGAGGATACAGGATTTAAAGAAACAATTTTCATTAACTTAATAAGATGGCAAAAGAATGGGGGGGGGGGGGGGAAAGCATTATGTTGGAAACTTCAAACTAGTATAACTAGAAGTTGGCTTACCTTTTTTTTGGCTCAGCACTACAAAAATGAGCTATCACAACGAAATTAGGCGAGGAAAAATGAGCTATAAACCCCTTCTCAGCTCCGCTCTGCTCCGTTCGATCGCTTCGCTTCGCTTTGCATCTGGCTTTTATTAGAACTTCTAGGTACTTCTCCATATGAAAATGGATTTCTCGCTAAATGTACCTTATTCATGGGCTCATGGCAAAATTATATTTTGTCACCTTTCTTAGTGAGGAACACAAAAATGTTACTTTTGGCGAGAAAACAGTAATTTGTCACCAATGTAACTCTTGAGAGATGAAAACTTCATTTCGGTCTTTTTTTTTGGGGAAAACACATTTTGTTACCAAGAAGTGTCTGTATCAATTTTTCTTCACATATAGTCTATTTTTGTTTTTGTTTTTTTTTCTGAACAGCAAAAAATTTAATTTTTTGAAAACAATTACAAAGATTAAAAGGCCCACGAGGATGCCGGCATCATAACCTAAAGCAAGAATCCTAAAGAATTGTTGAAGTTAGGACCCAAGATTCACGATAATAATTATCTGTCACTCCAGACCCAGCACTTGGTAGGAAACCAACCGGATACGACACTAACAAAGACTTATAATTACAACCAAAATAATTCGTAACCACTGCCACAAACCTCTATACCATGCCGATTACGCAATTGAGAGCAAAATAACCCAAATCCATCCGAAAATAGCCAAACCAAGCTAAACCAAAATAAGTCCCTTGACCCTCTTGACAAAACAGCAAAGAGAACTACCACAGCGAGAACAAGCCCAGAAACAAACCCACCAAAAAAGAAACAAAGCCCAACCAATAGCCCAGTATTAAAGAAAACTGTCTCAAAACTAATGAGATATCTTGAACCTCTTTGATTCCTGGACACTCGACCAAAAGAGAGGCCCAGTTAATCTCCCTTAACGATAAGTCAATTATGGAAAAGTGATACTTCCTCCAACCTTTTTTTAAATGTTTTCCTTCGAAAAGACGCGCAATTATCAGACAAAATAATAAAGTGCTCCAAAAATGCTTCTTGTACAACCATTTCGGCTCCAACCATTTGCAACTCTCTCACATACATGTTGTAAATGATTGGAGCCGAAATGGCTGTACATGTAACATAATCCAAAGTGCTCTGTGCATGATTTTTTTTAATTACTTTGCACCACTTAAAAGATCTCAAATTTTTCTTTAAATTATGGCAAAAAAGTTTCAAAATTATACACAAAAATATTTCATTTTCTAAGGGATATGATTTTCGCACTCCCTTTTTTATCTTTCAGTTAAACTTGTACACATTAAAAAAATCACTAAAAGACGAAAAGAGTGTGGAAATCATTTGCCTTTTTTAATAAGATTTGAAGGTTACTACTCAATCTACAAATTTGAAGATTGGTAGAAATTTGTAAAATGAGTTAGTTTTTAGGAGTATTATATATGCTGGAGTTTATAAAATAGCACTGAAACTTCAAATCTCTTACTCCCTCCGTCCCATATTTGTTGTCCATTTTCATTATTCACTGCACCTCAAAAAATTGGTTATATCTTTTAATGTGTAATGTTGTATATATTCAATATCGATCTTGTTTGATAGTTCTCGATGAGTACTATTAAACAAAATTTTTAAAATTGTAAAACACATTATAGATTGAGAGATAAGTAATTGAAAAATGACACGCAAACCCGTAAATGGACAACAAATTCGGGATGGAGGGAGTAGTTTTTTTTATCTTCGTTGCCCCTACTGGAGATGCTCTAAACCAACTATAGATATCACATTTTATTATATATTGCAAAAATGCTACTTGTACAACCATTTTGGCTCCAATCATTTACAACTCATTCACATGCACGTGGGGCCTATACCCATAATTGTGTGTGGGTCTCACATGTATGTGAGTGAGTTGTAAATGGTTAGAGCTGAAATGGTTGTACATGTAACATTGTTCTATATTTTGTCATTGTTTTTAGTCTTGAACACTCCAAGAGAAGCAAAAGGTACTTTCAGCGTCCCAATTGGCTGTGCATGTTTTCTTTTCGGAACTTCTCAAAAATTATCTATGTTTCATAATCTATAATAATATTTTTTATGATTTGAAATCTTTACTTAAAAAAATTAATTGAAATCTATATCCATATTGAATAAGAAAAATATTATTAATTAAGAGATATAGATCATCATTGAGACGTCTAAAATGGAAAACAGGCACAATAAGTTAGGACTTTACCTTATTTTATGGATCTATCAAACAAGATCGATCCTTTACCTATCACTTTCAGTTTCCTAAATAAGAGGACGTGCTGGAGTCAAACTATCCCACTTGACTTTTTGTAGATAATAAATCTTGGTGAGTGGTTAACTCAATATCCCACTAGACTTTAATTATTTGCTCACAAAGATTGTGCTGATCCACAAAGATCGTATGAATTCATTAATTAACGTTAGTCCAACACAATTTATGTAAATAATCTGATGCTTAAAATATACTAATAATAGACCTTGATCCACTTCTGGAATTCAGTCACCTACTGTATTATTTAAAGAAATTTTTTGATCAGCATAACGATTGATTCTGTCTTCGGGCTTCTGGTTTTTGTTAAATTTCTTGGAGGGTTCCAACCTAAAACCAATTGGCTATCGGTGGAGTAGCCTCTAGAATTTATTAACCAAGCTTGGGTGGCCTAGATAGACGATGTGAGATTTAAGTATTTAACATTCCCCTCACGTGCAGCCCGGATGCACGTGGAGTTACGAATTGAAGAGACTGAAAGATTTGACTCGGGCGTTCATGGGAGTGCAGCCACCCAAGACCTAGCTCTGATACCATGTTAAATTTCTTGGAGGGTTCCAACCTAAAACCAATTGAGGAGATTTAACCACATCATGAGATACGGGATTTAACACTCCCCCTCACGTGCAGCCTGGATGCATGTGGAGGTACGAATTGAGGAGACCGAAAGATTTGACTCGGGCGATAGAGATTTAACCACATCATGAGATACGGCCACCAAAGACCAAAGACGTAGCTCTGATACCATGTTAGATTTCTTGGAGGGTTCCAACCTAAAACCAATTGGCTATCGGTGGAGTAGCATCCAGAATTTATTAACCAAGCTTGGGTGGCCTAGATAGACGATGTGGGATTTAACAGTTTTGGTGTTTTCTTTTGTAGATGGGTGAGGGTTGTTTGGGAGGGTGTTTTATCTATGGGTGAATGGAAGTTTTTTTTTTGTCCGGTCTTGATTGTCATCTTGTCAGCCTCGGATTGTTGTTATTTCCCTTTTGGGTCCTAGCAGCATATGATCATTGGTGTATGAGGTTCCTTTATTGGTTTGCTCCTACTCCGTTGTGATGCCTCGTACTTAAGGTCATTTTAATCTTTGTAATTTGTTTCAAAAAATTAATAACATCATTTTTGCTCTTCGAAAAAAAGTATTGTACAATAAGAAGAACGATATGGTTTACATACGACATTCAGAACATTGGTAAAGATAGATACTTGTCAATCTTTCTCGTTTTGTTGAATATTGAGAGAGAGAGAGAGAGAGAGAGAGAGAGAGAGAGAGAGAGAGAGAGAATAGGATCGGACTTTTAATTAGTATTAGTACTCCATCGGTCCCAAATTTCTGAACCCTTTTCACTGTTTGAGACCTCATAAGAAATTATTTATATCTTCTAATTTATAACACTTTTTATGCCCAATAAGGATTTTATTTGATAGATCTCATTTAATTTTTATTGAACAAAATTTTTGAAATCATAAAAATGTTATAGATTGTGAAATATAAATAATTGTTTGAGTGACACGATTGCCCAAAAAGGATTAGCAATTTGAGATGGGGAGTATCAACTAAGCATCCAAAACAAATATAGAACACATTTAATTGTTTTTTTTATGGTTTTTTTTTTTTTAATATTGAAGACTCCAAGAGAAGCAAAAAGGCTACACTTGACCTTTTTCGACGGAAATATTTCCCTCAGTATCGTTTCAATTTCCAAAATTAGAAAACGTGTCATACTATACCACTTGATCCTCTTTTTTTTTTGTCATTCAATATACATTAGTGGGGGTTAGTAGCGAAGTTAGTGAGTTAGTGCAGAGAGAGTTTAGAAGCTATTCATAGCCCTAATCTCGTTTATGGGAGAACATGAGATATTCGCTAGGCTACAAGCCCTTGGCTATCCCACTTGACTTTTTAGGTTAGAATTTTGATGAGAGGTTATCACATTATCCCACTAGACTTTAATTGTTTTCTCAAATACTCCCTCCGTCCCAATTTGCTTGCCCCTTTTGGGGAAGTGGGTTTTTAAGGGGTGTGAAAACTTTGTATTGTCTTTTCTAATTTGCCCCTCAATCCAGTTAATATTACTGTGGCCAATTTTGTGGGCTAATTATTTATATGAAACTCAAAACATATGCAATATGGATCTTGTTTGATAGATATCAATTAGTTTTATTGTACAAAGTTTTCAAAATCATAAGAACCGTTATAAAATAAAAAATAATGGACAAACCAATTGAGATGGAAAAAATACTTTTTAAGGGTAAAACTGGAAAGTGTCCCTATTTTCATAGATGTTTTTGGAAATGGGACAAACATTTTGGGACATCCCAAAATGGAAAGAAGGACCAGCAATTTGGGACGCAGGGAGTATCATTAGCCCAAGATAATTATTCATTGGGTTTTGTTAACATGTGCCTCCAAGACAAATGATAGCATTCATTAAATGAGGCTAATTAAACCTTTGTTTGGATGGAAAATTTAAGATTTAAATTTTATTACTAGACAAACTCTTTTACATCTTTTTGCATGGGAAATGATAGCATTTATTAAATTTTATTACTAGACACAAACTTTTTTTTGCTACTTTTTTGAATTTTGTTAAAATGTGCCTCCCAAACACATGATAGGGTTCATTAAATTAGTCTAATTAAATCAACTTTAATAAAAAAAAAATAGTAAAAGCAATTTGTATATTTAGATTTCCCATGCAAAAAGTACTAAAAGAGTTTTTTCCTATCGTTTATAACTTATAACTAATCAGCCAGGTATGTATTTGTCATCGGTATTCGTTCTTATCAAAGTAACTATGTAAAAAGTAGAATTGATCAAACAATATTGGTTTAGTGGTACATTGTTGATTATTACTAGCAATCAGCTGAGTTGAATCTAATTTTTCGTTTGAAGGATCTTCCAGCTCGCATTATTGAGATGCTCTGGACCATGAATGAAAGAAGCATGATAATGAGTACAGATATTGATTTAGGTCTCTAGGCCTGCCCTCCTTGATGCTTTTTGGCTTTGATTTGGGGGCATGGTTCTGCAACAAAACGTCCCTGTAGCTCCTCGGTTCTTGGAGGTTTAGGGGGGCCACTATTTCAGTGTTATTCTGAGCGCAGCCACTTTGTGCATATTGCCAAAGGTTAGGTCTGTTTCTCGACCATCCCTCGCCCATACCCCCAATGATTGGGGACTAGATGGGTTTTGTTATTGTTGTTGTGGTGTAAGGATCTTCCAGCTCGCAGATAACAGAACACACATGGTGGAAAGATGAGGTGCAGACTTCTCGGATCTTGTTTTACCTCCGGGTGATTCCGACTTGCATTGAATGTTTACCTGTCCCTGAATTTAGAAAGGTGGTTGCGCCAATCATGTTCTTGTATCCTATATATGTTACTAATATGTAACCTAGATTTACTATGGAGTTAATATTTATGTCTTGTTGAATTTGGGTTCCTTAATAAGCATTGGATTAGATATATGGGACATCCTAATGGAAAAGTAGCATTTATCTCTTCCGGGAAAGACTCTGACGAGGATGACAGAATTTTACTGAAGGAGCAGCTTGTTTTTTATTATATTCAGCGACCCTTGGAGGTACTCAAAGTCTCAAACTCTACTTGATGTCATACTGATTGATTCTGAGCATGATTCGTAGAAAAATAGGAGGTTATTTTGTTTGTTGATGTAAATAACTAAATATAGGGATCTCAAGTCACCCCTTTTGAGGGAATTGCTTCTGGAGTTGCTGCCTTGGTTCGTTATCTTCCCGCTGGAAGTCCATCTATATTTTACACTATCCATAGTCTTGTTG